>VUQS01014596.1:3061-14469 GCA_015108495.1 Heterochromis multidens
TCACATGTTTGGATCAGAGTTGTTTTATTAACCTTTGTGGGTCAGCTACACGAATCAATATAAAATAGAGAAACACTGAGTTGATTAAATCAAACAGCGGGACGCAGCTGTCAAGTCCTATCATTTCCTGTGGGCCTGAAAGCTAAGGGGAAATTACTGCTGGTGAAACCACAGGAGTGTCCACTGTGTGTGTGTGAAAAAAACAGTCTGAAGGTTTTGACCTTCACATGTCAAAACAACCTTTGACGTGATAACAACTTAAAACATCTAACACATAATCACAGAAAATGTTTCTTTTTTGTAGAACTTCAAAAATGCATTCGCCGATATGATCATTCTACATCAGTGAAATCAAATCTAGCTGTATCATTGGGATTTCAACCTAAAATTTAAATAAGTAGTTAAAATTAATATAAGAGGTGAGACACTGTGCTCTAGCTAACAGTTATAGTCAGGTGCATAGGTTAGATTTCACAACATGAAATAAAATTAACCAAATTAGTACATTTACAGTACTGTGAAAAAGTCTCAAGCACCCTTCATTTCTTCATATTTTGTTTCCAAGGAGCCAGACTTTCTAGTAGTTTTTTAAAGTGGTCTTGAATATTAGTTCTCCAGGCTTTCTGAATGGCTTTCAGAAAGTTTTTCTTTTGGACATTGGCTGCTTTTTCCACTCATTTTCAGCCCAGTCCTTGTACCTGGCCATTTTCAAAGGAATGTATTTTTGTTTGTTAGGCCACTTAACACTGACCTATAAATCATTCAAGCATAAAAAAGGGACCTAACTCAAGGGATAAACCAGTGTTGTCTAACCATAACAGACAATTTAGCAAAGAACTCATTTTAAATTGTATCTTTAGGCATTTTATGACTAGCAGCCTCTCGCAAAAACAAAATTTGTTCCCATTTCTTTAGTTGAATCTACAAAAACATGTCAAAGGTAACAGTTTGACAGGCATAAAATAGTATTTTTGCACCAAAAAGGTGATTCCCAAAGAGCTATTAGTTGAAAACTTGATATATCTTAGCATGCTGTGCAGTGTGTCCTTAAAAAAATTGAGGAAACTGGACAAGTGGAGGACAAAAGAAGTGACAAACCTAAAAAACTATCTACAGCAAAACAAAATGGGAAAAAAATCCAGCTAAGCCTGGAGAACTATTCCTGAAGACTACTTAAAGAAATTACAAGGAAGCTGCCAAAAGAGTTCAGGCTGTGTTGAAGAATAAAGGTGGTCATACCAAATTTGTCCTAGTAAAATATTTTTTTAAAAAGTGGGGTGGCTCAAGACTTTTGCACAGTACTGTAAATTAGATTTTTACTGTATTTTCCACAGCAGTGTAATCATTAGAAAACATAGGAGTCTTGATGCTAAAGGGGTAGTCATATGTAAGACTATATTTTAAAAACCTGACCAACCCATGCCTCACAGGTTCTACTTCTATTAAAAGACAAGAGCTCCTTGGAAACAAACTTTTATAATCTCTTCTTCCCGTCCAGTTCCCCTTTTGGTGCCTCATCTGTCCTCCACTCTCTCCTCCTGTTCTCTCTTTTACTCCTCATTGAAAATAGACAATTGGCAAGCAAGGACCAAAACAAGCCATTTTTAAAATGTACAATATTATTAATTTTGGAGGCTTTAATATGTAATTAGAATGGCAGATCAATAGATCCTGGACCTTTTTATTATATTTTAAGACCCAGGGGCTGTTCAAAAAACAGCCCTGAATGCACAAGGCTAATGACGTCTGCTGTGTGGAGACAGAATTACATTAGGAGTGCAAATAGAAAAGAGATTTTCAATTTCATCCTAAAAAAATGAAAAAAAGTAATACAATTGTAAAGTTTAGCTCTTGATGGCAGAGAAGGGGAAGCAGGATTTTTATCTCCTGGGCTCCTGGAAGGCCAGGAAGGTTGTCAAGGGGGTAGTGGTGGTTGGAGGTTGCGATTGTTGTGCTTCTTGGCATATTCATCCCAAAGCTTGGACTTGAGGATGGGGGGTTAGCCACAACCACCACCTACATCAACAGTGTGATAGGAGTGGTCAGACTTAGTAAATACACTCCTGCCACTCATGCTTCTCCCAGGGAAGCGTGAAACAGGCGTGGCATGTCGACCTAGCAATACCAGTTGAGGCAGAGGAAGCATCAACCGTGGTTCCAGTGGCACTGGAACAGTTGGAGGTTGGCAGTTTGCTGGTGATTTGTCTTGAACGCTGAGGGAAAAAAGGAGACAAGAAGCATGGGGGCTGGAATTTTATATACCCATCACCTAGTTGTGTGATAAGTGTGTTAATCTGTCTCAAGGTGCTGAGGTGGAGAATGGGGTGAAATAACCAAAAGTGAAGCCCATTAGATGGCGTAGCACACATGAAATAGACCTTAACACAAAACTACTGTTGACTGCTCTCTTATTCACAAGGGATTGCTACAGTGGATAGCTACATACTTTGATTTGGCAGATTTTTTTACCCTTCCTGATGCAATCCAAAAGGATTTGTCTCCTCCTGGGAACGAACCAGGGATCTTTTGCTTGTTAGGTGACTGTGTAAAGCACTACACTATGGAGCCACTAAATAGACCTTAAAGTTACAGTGTGTGAAGTATCACCACTAGATGTCAGTAGATTGCAGATTGCAGTCAACTGAATTCTGTTATCTTACCCCGAACAATTCAAGTGCAGTGGTTAGCTACGTTGGCCGTTGTAGGACAAACAACTCTGGCTGCCGTTCATCTGTAGTGAGTGTAAGCTGTCAGTCCGTTGTTTACCTCAGCTGTCAATATGTGTCCGCGTGTATTTACTCTGAAGGAGGCTGTAAAACTTTGTGAAAGGAGTCTGATAAAAGTCAGAGAAGCTCACTTCTGTCTGATGACAGCAAAGGTGAGTTGTTGAGCTGAACTTTTCTGTCAGTACGCGCTGCTGTTAGCCAGTGTTAGGGAAACTTTCTTTGAACTGTTCTTTCTCTGAATTGTTGAGCTCAGGCGTTTAGCGAATAAACTCTCATACAATGTGAGAATGTAATCAAACTGTTTATCAGAGTGAAAGTGTGATTTTTAGGACACTCAAGCCTAAGATTAGCTGGCATAATGTTGGCTTATAACCCGCTCCTGTTGTTGTTTACCCAGCTTCTTGTCAGCTGTCTGAAGACTGGAGGGTTGCATGTCTAATCTGTTGACAATAATTGCCACAATATTGGAAATAAATAAGCATGTTCACGCACATTTTCATGTGGTAGAGTTCTGACTTCAGTTCAGGAGATGAGGTTTGAGGTGAGGAGGAAGAACATGATGTTTTATCCAGATACCAGTCGCGTTGTCTCTTTCCTTCACGTTTTCGCTTCTTTGGTGAAGGGGACCCCATCTGAGTTGATAAAATATAGGTATGATCTTGAGTCTGGAGGTGCAGGCATGAATTAAAATTTGCCCCCATGGTATGCGAACACCTACAAGTTCCCTTCTCCTCCACCTTTGGCGTACTATGTACAGTATGTGACCAGTCTCTAGCTACATACATAAAACGCAATTAGGCAGAATGGCAATGCTTATCTCTGCCACTTTATTCAAGATAACGGGTATGTATCATTAATGCATTAATTTTAAGTTTATGAGAACGCATCATTTTGTTGGAAGATGGAATTTAACAGTAATCATTGTATATTTGTGAGTACAATATTCTTTTTTTCTATTAAAATAACCTCAAAAAACAACTGATTGTACCTTTAACACAAACTTACGTAATATGATTGTGAGTAAATAGATCACAATATAATTTGAGATCGCCAACGCATGTGTGATTGTCCAGTTTCTTTTCCACCAGGAAATGCCATCTCGTTCACTAAATTATTGTGCTTTCGATTATGCAGATTGTTTCTGCAATCCTAAATCTCATAACATGTTTTTCCCAGTTCAAATTAATTGAGATAATGCTTCACAATAACTACCCAAACAACTGGTCTTTCAAGATGGCTGCAAAAGGGTGAATCTACTTTGGCTGTTAGTATCCTTGACTAGAATCCAATGCTGACCCTCCCACCTCAGTCCATTCAACCTGCTGCTTTGTGCTTTATTTCAAATTCAACCTTTAAAAATATTTTGGTAGGAATTTCTGTTGTTGGCTTTATACTCATGGGTAACTCTTACAAAGAAGCATAATGTCTGGTTATTCAATACTCAGTACTTTTTTTAAAACTCATTATTATCTATTCTCTATTTCTCTATAGAAAAAAAAAACAATCCTCAGTAATGAAAGTATTATACACTTTCTTCTTTGAGTTTCTTTGCTGGCTGGATGTCTTCCCTGCATACCTAATAGTGGAAAATTAATCACCTTTCTATACGTGTGAGCAGAAGTTATAGAGGAATCCTCAAATCAAGCTAACACAACACATGAAAATACAGCAGATGTGTGTTCACACATCAGGTTCACACACCTCAATGTAGCCCTGTGGCTTAATGGTTTGGATACCAATTAACACTGCAATCAAACCAATTCTTTCCAGTTAATTAGAAATTCACATCACCTCAACTAAGGTGGTGCTTTTAAGGCTTTTCTGACAGTTTTTTTTTGAGTTAATAAACAGAAGCTGTACGACTTCAAGTCTTGTAAATTTTTTTTAAATGACTTCTACCTTCCTGCTCCGAAATTATGCAGCAGACCTCCTTGCAGATTCTGCTGAGAGGATAAACAGATTCAAAAAAGCTCAGTCTATTTCTGTCTGTTGTTCGTAGCATTTATGAGAGGAAGAATGTTGAAACTCTGACCCACTTGACAATTTTAAATCTTATCAGAAGATCTTAAAACTCGTATTGCAGTTCCTTTTAATTCACAGTATATCTTCAGCCAACTGTGGCTCAGTGTTCCAGTCAGTGAGCAACAAAAATATCCCATGCCATCTTTGATTTCACACAGTTTGTGGAGGTTTTTTTTTTTTTTGCCAATAAAATAGTTCACCACTTTCCTCCACAGGATACAGTTTTTACAGACTTTCATGGTCCCAACAGAATGAATAATACAGACTTTGGTGATCCACTGAACATGTCCTTTAGTGCCATTAGCTTAAAAAAATGAGGTTGTTACTGACATGAATTGCCATATTTTTACGAATATCCATGGTGCCCATAGATACAACCCTGTAGACTTTAGTAAAGCTCTAAAATTCCCTTTAATACCAATAGCTAGGCATAGTTTTCGCTATATTGTGAAATAGCCCAACATCTGCTTAACGTAATGGCACAAAATTCTGCACAAACATGGTCACCAGAGGATGCATCCTTGTGACTGCAGTGATACTCTAGTTATTCTACTCTACATTTGTAGTTTTGATGGAAATGTTTCAAATGTTCCATTTGATGGGCAACATTTATGTTCCCTTTAGGACATCAAATACTTTGGCTTATGATAAAACACCTGCAACAATATTTGCATTCAGGTCATCATCAGTTCAGTTTCAGTTTAGTGTTTTATTTTTGTTACCTGACAATTTCAAGTTTAGCCAACCATGCACCCAGAATCCAAGGATTGCACTATACTCCATAAGAATCAGGTGGCTCAAAGCACTGATTTGCCTTGGTAAAATACTTACAGAGCTTCTTGTATGGCTGTAGAGTCGAGGCATTCTCATCTCGGGGCATAGTATAATGTTATTTTGTCAAGACTGACCGCTAACACTATGGCTCAACTATGGCCCTGTGGATACATGAGTTATGCTAGCAGTTTTGACAAACATGGCACTTACTGACATGAGAATGGGCTGGTAGTCTTGTTTGTATCAAAGCTTTTAGTTAAGAGCTGTTTTTGTTCTGCATTTTATATCCCTGAGGGGAGTGTATATAGTGTATATGCCAGTCAGGGCTGGTTGTTTGGTTCTAATGACACACTCAACTGCCTTCACCGCCCTCTGCAGGTCCCTTCAGTCTTGTGCTGTACCACCAGTGCAGCAGTAGGTCAGGAGGCTCTTGATGTTGGCACGATAGTGTAATCAGCAGTTGTCATGGTAAGTGGGTCTGTTTGAGCTTTCTCAGGGAGCAGAATCTCTGCTTGGCTCTTTTTATTTCCATCTGATAGATGTTTACTGACCAGGTAAGATCTTCTGACATATAGGAACACCTAAACAATGACCATGATAGCACCCATTGGATTAAGCTCCATTTTGAAACCTTAGATTTATCATTTTGGTTACTGTAATCTTGATTGTATGACACCCGATGTCTTACTGAAACCGAGGACACTGTATGCTCATACGGAAGCAACTTATCAAAGTAGCCAAGGCTTAAATCATACCTTGCTTTATTACTTGTAAAAGCAAAATGCAGACTCGGGGCACAGAATTTAAAGGACAAGAAAACCCCAAACCTTTATTAATGCAAGGCAGATAGTCCAACAGGCAGCAGAAAACAAAGTCCATAAATCCAAATAGGGGATTGAGGAGTAAAAAGTCAAAGTGAGGCTTTAAAATACACACATACACACTGAGGGCTAATGGGGAATGAGACACAGCTGGGGAACTAAACACACCTAAACTAAATCAGGGTAACAAGGTAAGAGAAGTAAAACTAAACACAAGAGACAAAGAACTACCAAAATAAAACAGGAAATAACCAGACACCAAACACAGAGATGGAAGGTTGACAACACGACACAGGGGAGGCAGGATAACTGAAACAAGGAATATAAACAGACTAAAAACATGATTAGAAACTAGACAGCAAAACTAGTTGAACTCCAAATCCAAGATTACTCACTAACAAAAGTTTAGGAAAAATACATGCAAAGCAAACTAAGAATCATCAGAGAATAAATAATAAATAGAACAAAAAAGTCAACTGTGCAGATCAATTTAATAGTCAACATATGGTCCAGATACAGCTGGTGACAGACACACATAGTTCAAGAGGCTGCAAATGCAGCTATATGGTTTGATGTAAGACGGATAATGTGCCAAAAGGGAGACTGAACCCTATCAATCAGACCCTTTGCTCTTAAATTGCCTGCCATAGCTTGATCCAGTGAATCCAGGTCAGTTCTTGTGCAGATACACTGCCCAGCATGACACATGAATGTATTTAACTTCTGGCTCCTGATCAGGGATTTTTTTTTTCTCTTCTCCCCACTGCTGTTGTCCCTGTTGCACCCTGGACAGAGTCAAATGAGATCAAGTGGGATCACTAAGCAACTGTAAAGTCCAGTGATCTAAGACGCGAGCTGTTTCAGCACAAACCCGTCACCCTTTGCACTGACATTATGCTTTGAAATCACTACTTATTACATGTGATGAAACTTTAATGTAGCCTGGGGGGAAACTGAGAGAGTAAGAAAGTGACATGTCATTTCCTGCTGCTGTGATCAGGAGAAAACTAAGGAGATGATCGCTTTTAAAGAAACATGAATTAATATGGAATAATATGGATTAAATGAGAAATTTTAAGAATATTTCTTTATACCTACTATTGAACTAAGCTATTTGCACTCAACTGTCCACATTCAAATTACTAGACTTAGTAAGAGGTGATATTGTTGCTGTTTTGAGAGGATGTTGTTTTCATTGGAATTCATACAATATGGAACAAGTTGGCTGCTCTACACTGATTGGTACTAAAGTTTGGATTCCATGTTTGCAGAAGAAAATCAGTGGCCATTACTAAATATGTAAAAGCCATAGGCAGTTTAAAAGATGGATGTAGCCACCATGACGTCACCCATTCGTGAGTGAAGTCCCATTATGATCCCTCAAGTTGAGTGGTAAGTTGATGTTGCCATCTTGGTGTTTTGAAACTAGACTTGAGGAGAGGGCAGCTCTAACTGTGAAAACCAGGACACTGCACATTCATTGACTAAAGACTTCCCCAGTCTTCTTGATGGGCATTCAAAGCTCTTCTTTGGATGTTGGCTGCCTTTTGTTCCATTCTCCGTAAAGATAATCCCACACTGGTTCAACAATGTTGAGGTCTAGGCTCTGGGGAGGCCAATCCATGACTGATAGTGTCCCATCATGTGTTCTTCTATCCAGGTATGCTTTGACTGCATTGGCAGTGTGTTTGGGATCATTTTCATGCTGAAAAATGAAGCTGTTTCCAATCATTGCATGGTGGATCAATGTTTGATGATACTTTTCTGCATTCATAATTCCATCAATTTTGTACACCACTGGTTGAAATGCAGCCCCAAACCATGATATAGCCTCCACCGTGTTTTTCAGATGGCCATAGACACTCACTCTCACTGAAAATGGAAACAAGGACTGAACTTAAAATGAGTGAAAAAGCAGCCAGTTTCCCAAAAAAAAAAAAAAAACCTTTAAAGATCTTCAGAAAGTCTGGAGAATGATTGCTAAAGACCATTTTTTTTTTAAATTAAGAAAGTCTAGCTCAAGATTTTTGCACAACACTATTTGAGATCAGGAAGAGAAGCAACATGTGACTATTTGAGGCAGTCACATGCCAAACTGCTGTATATAAATGACATAACCTGTGCCGATGAAGGCCACGAGGCCGAAACTTTGGTATGTTTATTGATGTGATCAGGTTAAATTGGTGAAATTAAGATTTGTCATTCTTTTATAAAGTTTTGTGCAAGTGCTACGCTTTTTACTTTCTGGTACTTTAACATCTTTCAATTGTCTTTAATACAGTTGATCAAACTATAGAGAAACTTTGTTGTTTTGTCTATTTCTCTTGTGTTCTTCTCAAAAATGTTTCAGCAGATGTATGTTTCCCTTTAATAAACACAGGGGAATTCACTGTCTTACAAACAAAAACAGTTTGACAAGGATGCCCTTTATAGCAAACAGGCCACTTCAAAAATGCTGTAGGATGTAGCAGACATAACTCATCACCTGTGCAAATTGTGTTGCTGAGACTTCTATAATATGAAGAATTCCCAGGCATCACTGCAAAGGCCAAGCCTTGCATGCAGAGAATGTCTCCCTTGCTGGGTAACATCACCAACAGCCGACTTTAACCTCCCCGACTTCACTTTAGCTTGTTTATGGAAAGTCAACCAAACAATGCGGTCGAAAGGCAAGTGGGACATATTAGGGGCATTGTTAGAGATGCAGCTGGCATCTGATGGAAGCAACAGCACTTAAACAACCCTTCACTTTGACCCATTAGATCCTACACAACTCTGCAAGCTTGGGCAATGAAATGAGAGCTCAGGACCTCACACCGTATTTATGGGCAGATCCGTCAAAGCAATGAGCAACAGTGCCATTAGCATTGATAGGGAGAGGCAGTGTTGCTTCACTGGCTTAATGGCAAAAGCCAATTTAGCGTTCGATTTAATAAAGTAGAGTTGTTGAAAGCATTGCCATGTGCCAATTACTTCAAGGCCTGCTGGTCAGCTCACTGTAATTGAAGGTAATTTTGCAGCCAGTAGGGACATCCAGGAAGTGCAAACTACCACCGCACCTCTCAGGATTACAGTCTATACAATTTGACAAGCAACATGTCATGACTTTTCTGTTTCTTAACCAGTTCAATATGCTTTTTACACCCTAAACTAATACAAAGTAGTGCACTAACTGCACACAAGCTCACTGTGACGTAAAACCAGGGAATTAAGCGCCACAGTGGTCTGTGGTCCATTTCCGTCTCACAAATTATGCTCTCTGCTTGACTCTTCCTGTTCTGGCTCCCATCCCTCCATCTCTGTAATTTCTGTCCTAATGTGTTTTCTTTGCCTCTTTTCTTTCCTTCTGCCCATTCCTCTTTCCATCCTGCCTCTTAGCTTTCCCTCCTACACAATTACAGCCTCTCATCAACACTCCTGCTGCATCGCTCTTTCAAACATTTAATATCTGTTTCTCCTCCTTTCTTTCTTGGTGCCTCTGATTGCCTCATTTCTCGCTCAAACTAAGAGCTGCAGCTCATAAATGTGTCCATCTTTTTGTGTGTGATGCTTGATCTCGGGGTGTGGTATATGACAATTAGAGCAGTCACACAATGAGGGTGATTCAAAGAACAGCTCTGTCTTGCTCATGAGTGAGGGTAAGGAAAAGGACTGGGAGGTCCACAGGCAGTTTGGTGCTAGCAATGATAGTGGCATTATACCTCTGTGATCTTAGTTCTGTTTTGTTGATGTTAAATACATAATTTAAAAATGATCAGGTCCTAAGGTGCTGCTAGAGGAGGTTGGAGATCTGTTGCTTGCAGCTGATGGCTACAGCGGGAATGAGGGGTGAGATGAGTCATTTTTATATTTAGGTTAACATAAAGCTAAGGAAATATGAGACAGGGTTAACACGACTTCAGGATGTTAGACATTAATTAAATGTCATGGCCTTGCAATTACAGCTGTCTCTCTCTCCTTTCTCTGTGGTGTATGGCAGGTATTCCCCCTCCAGGAAGTCCAGCCTGGAGGCGTGGCTGGGATTCATCAGCACACCTGTTCTCCATTTCCTGATTACCTGCAGTTGATTCAAGGACAGGAACGTTTCATCATTCTCAACCAGATCACTGTCCCTCCTGGTGAAAAGAAGCTGTTGGAGAATGGATTGGGAATTTCCCCCAGAAAGAAGTACTTACTTGTGAGAAGCTTTCTCACCTGGAACCCCATTCCCTGTCAAGGAGAATACACTCTTACCTGAAGGGCTTACCTGCCTGCCCAGTCTCCATAGCTCACACAGAGTATTCCTGCTCTGCAAGTTCGGCTAATAAAACTCACTTTCATTCCCCTGGTGAAACTTACCTGCATCCAGGTGGCTAGTTGGCTGTAAAGAAACCTTGTGACACTTGTTTGAGTCTGCTTCTGGGTCCACCCATTCTGGTTCACTCTGACACGCAGTGCTTCTAAATATGAAGCCCAAAAAAAGTTGATCAACTTGCCCCCATGTAAGGCATATGTTGATCAAGCGGAGAAGTTAAAATGGGCCATTAGAGAAAACAGTTACTATGATTAAATGCCCCATTTTGTTTGTTATCGGTGATCATTAATTGTATATTGCATCTCTTGATGCATGCTCAATAATCCAGGTAAAAGAATCCCAAAAAGCTGAATCTGTTCATCTGGACATAGCGTTTTTTAGTGGGAGAAACGTTTCGTCACCTCTGGTGACTTCTTCAGTCTCAGCTGACTGCAGGCTTCCCCAACCTTATAAACAGTACATTTGCATAATGACCGAAACCAGCACCACTGACTAACAATGGGCCATGAGGTCAGTTTCATGATCATTAGTATGCAAATTGTCATGACCATTGATCAATGGCCATGAGTACCATTCACAGAGATTGGGGAATGGCTGCAATCACAGAGTGGCCACTGGCCTCTAGGTGTGAATAGACTGTGGAGTCCTGGCCTGATGAGGTAGCTCTTCTGTGTTGTGCCATCCACTTGGCCAAAGGTTGTTTGGTTTCCCCAATGTATAAGTCATGGCAACCCTCCTGGCACTTAACAGTGTACACCCTATTACTCTGTT
>VUQS01014602.1:0-25648 GCA_015108495.1 Heterochromis multidens
ATTCTACTTTTAAATATCCTAGGAACCACAAGTAAGCCAGCAGTCTGAGAGTGAAGTGCCCTATTGGGGTGATATGGTACTATGAGGTCTTTAAGATAAGATGGGGCCTGATTATTCAAGACCTTGTATGTAAGGAGAAGGATTTTAAATTCAATTCTGGATTTAACAGGGAGCCAATGAAGAGAAGCCAATATGGGAGAAATATGCTCTCTCTTTCTAGTCCCTGTCAGTACTCTCACTGCAGCATTTTTGATCATCTGAAGGTTTTTCATGGAGTTTTTAGGACAGCCTGATAATAATGAATTACAATAGTCCAGCCTAGAAGTAATAAATGCATGAACTAATTTTTCAGCATCACTCTGAGACAGGATGTTTCTAATTTTAGAGATATTGCACAAATGCAAGAAAGCAGTCCTACATATTTGTTTAATTTGCACATTGAAGGACATATCCTGGTCAAAAATGACTCCAAGATTCCTCACAGTGTTACTGGAGGCCAAGGTAATGCCATCCAGAGTAAGTATCTGGTTAGACACCATGTTTCTAAGATTTTTAGGGCCGAGTACAATAACCTCAGTTATTTATATATAACTTTTGTATTTTGTAACTTTATTTATCAGAAAATTATAAATTACAGATAATCTGTTTATGAATCTGCAACAGAACTATGAATGGGCAGAAGTGGAGCACAACACCTGTTGTCTTGCAGTTACAAACCTACAGTAAACAATCTAAACACACTTTGTGCTGTGTAATACAGACACTAATCTTTGTCTCCTGTTTGAATCTTATTTGAAGCGGTTGTGGGTCTGCGGGTGGCTGTTTGAGGAGCGTTGCTGTTAAATGGTGTAATTATAGTTGGTAAAAGGTGAAGCTGCAGAGGAAGGCCGAGAGCTGACAGCTGATCTCTCAGCGCTGACACAAAACTGCTGCTAATGAGAACTACAGCGGGTGATTTGTTTTCCCCTGTTCTACAACATACACACACACACACACACACACAGATACAAACAGATAAACAGACACACACACACACACACAGGGGAGGAAAACATCTTCGAACACAAAGGTCAGAACGGAGCAGAAATCTCTGGAGGAAGACAGGAAGTCGACAGAAAACAATGAAATAAATCACAGCCGTCTGCTCAAAGCCTTCCTCCTTCTGAAAAGTCAGATCTTCACAAATTAACAAAATAAGAAAATAATTTCACTGACACCTGTTTATTCCAGAGCAGCTAAAGGTGACCAGAATATGGGAGAGGTTTTTAAATCATCAGAAAGGCTATTAATTTGTTTATCTACTCAAAATGTCCACATTCGTTTCCTGTCACGTTTCTGGTATTTTCATTTGATTTTGAATGTCATTAAATCTAAACACTTTTTTTTTTATCTTTTTACCTTTTTCTTGTAAGGCTGTGTAATCTTTGCATTACTTCTAACATTAACAACTAAAATGGTCAGTTAAACAGGACACCAAAGATTTCATTTCCTTCAAATGTGGAATATTTTTTGATAGAAATATCTTTTAATGTTTTATTACAATTTTTAATCACTGCACTCTAATTTCTTGGTTTGAACTTCAAATCTGTACTGCAATTGGTGTAAAACTGTCAAGTTTCAAAAAATGCAAAAACATCTTATGGCTATATCCTAATACATTTCTAATATTACGTACTGCTTGGACTATTCTTTGGTTTGTTTGCCTACTTTGCTCAAACTTTGTGGTTTGCTAACATTGTTATGGAGAGAGCAATGCGAAGGCAACGTGTTTAGAGACTGCAGTAACAGTAAGCAATGAGGACATTGTCAGTCATTTTTTTTTGCCTATCCTAAGCCTGACTAAAGAATTAAAAGAAGTACTGAAGCCACAGCTTCTGTTCTCTGCTACAGGTCTGTACTGCGTAAACAAAGCTGAGATGTTAGATAATGTCAATCTGATATTTTTTCTTGTTTTAAAAAATGCTTAATTTACACAGAATTTCTTGTACAGTAGTCCAGCTTAAGAGAGTCAGTGATTTAACTACTTTGTGTAATAGATGAATTTAGACATCTACCTGAAGTTTGACTGTTACGGTTCTCGAAGCTATAATCAAAGTTAATCTGTGTGAAATGGACCCCTGGTTTGAAAATAGAAGCCAATGTGCCTTAAACCTGCATTATTTTAATGGACAGCAGGGGGCGACTCTTCTGATTGCAAAAAGAAATCAGATCATATCAAAGTCTATGAAAATTTTCATGCTTCTGCTTTGATTTACAAGCTTGGCAAGAACCTTCCCAATTAATTTATGGTCTCAATTGCTGGTTTCATGTCTTTTTTTAATATAACCTGATGTTCATTTTGTAAATTAAGGTCATAGAGGTCGAGGGAAATTAAACACTAAAGCAGTGTATGCTTTAGGATGGGCCTATGCTGTGGCTACCAATTGATTGTGCAGCATCCTTTTCTCAGTCAGATCCACCCTCCACCCTGACATCTGGCTCCAAAAAAACAACAAGATGATCCCAAGGTGGTTGAAATCTCGAGTCCAAAAACCACCTGGTTGATGTAATGGTGGCTATGTCCATTTTTATACACAGTCTATGTGTATTGCATTTCTTGTTTTGTCTTTTTAATGGCTGCTGAAAAGTGAGTTTCCTTTTAAAAGTCAATAAAGTCACTTGAAGACAAGCTGTTTGTCTCTCTGATAGTACTGTATAAAGGTAAAACACATGGTTAGAAACATGTCAGAGGTGCATTTCTGGTTATTAAAAGGATATATATATATATATATATATATATATCCCCTCTCGCCCTCACGGGCGGTCTTTATCCTTCAAGCTCGGGTCCTCTACCAGAGGCCTGGGAGCTTGAGGGTCCTGCACAGTATCTTTGCTGTTCCTAGGACTGCGCTCTTCTGGACAGAGATCTCGGATGTTGTTCCTGGGATCTGCTGGAGCCACTCACCCAGTTTGGGGGTTACTGCCCCGAGTGCTCCGATTACCAAAATGTTGTCATTTAAAAGCAGTTAAAACAACTCTTATATGTAGTTTAGAAACCTTACAACTGTTCTGACCTGCATCTCACTGTCAGTCAATTAAAGACAAATAGAGACATTTAAAGTAATCTGTTTTAATGGTTTCAAACCTACCATATGCTCATAAAATAAATAGCGGCACTGTTGGTAGCCTGCATAAGTGGAAGCTTATTTTAGATGTAAAATAAACTCACTCAGAAATGTCATTTTTTGACCCTGTTACTTTCCTCACTCTGAAATGTCTCAGCTGAGTCTATATTTCCTAGCTGCTGTTGTTTTATTTTTCCACAGGAACACTGGGTGAGACGACGGACAGATGGACAAACTACCACCTTAAACATCCACCACCTCCACTCAGCACGCCATGGAGAAACCCCTTTCTGTTTGTCAGCCGATATAACAAGACTGTCTGAACCTGGCGAAGAAGCCGAGAGCTGGAGATGGAGGGCAGAGGGGGTTTAGGAGGACGGAGGAGAGAAACAGAAAGCGATAGAGAGACAGAGGGAAACAGACAGAGAGGCGGAGGAGAGAGAGAGAGAGAGAGAGAAAGTGGTGGTAGGTTTTTAAATGGTCCAGAGGGATGCGTGTCGAGGAGGAGGAGAAGAGGAACGAGGGGATGCTCCCACAGCGACTGCTAGTTGTTATATTGGGGATCTGTTAGTGGATCAATGAAAAAAGAAAGAAAGAAAAGAGAAAGAGGGAGGGAGAGAGGCTGTGTGGAAGGATGACAGGCCTCATTACCACCAAACCTCAGACAGTGATGCCTCTGCGTGTATGTGTGTGTTGCTAGTGTTTGTGTGTGCACATTTTTACATGTATACTGTGTGTATTCCCATGCCAAGAGAAGCCCATTTACATGCAGGACTGTGAGTGTGTTTGCAGGATTGTTTCTCCTTTCTACCTCTGTATAACCGTGTGTGTGTGTATGTGTGTGTGTGTGTGTGTGTGTATGTGTGTGTGTGTGTGTGCATTCATCCCTGTGGGCCTCTGTAAGAGAAGCAGAGGATGATGGGACAGAGTTGTTTAAAGGTCAGCTGCAAACACATCATCAGACAGAGAGAGTTGCTCTGAAAACTAACAGCTAACCTGCACACAACCAATACACAACCCCAAATTAAACTACCCACAACAGCTTATACACAACTGTGAAGCTGCATTCAGGCTCTTATTAAAGGATAATTTTTCTTATTTTTATACTTTCTTATACAATTTCAGTTGGTAATAACAGCTCTGTAATGCAAAAAACAATTATGCAATGAAAACATGATCTGTTATTGCACTCTGTTTCTCTACAGCATTGTACAACACTCATCCCAGAGGGTAATATAACACCATTAAGTGAGATGCCTTCTCAATCAATGTGCAACAATATTGGCCACCGTGAGAGTAATTTTTTAAAGACCTATGTCTGTGTTATGAGGTTGGCATGTTTACGGTAGCATAAATCGCTGGTTTGTCAGCCAGGAGAGCTTTGTGTTTTGCACTTTGTTTTCCTTTCTTTTCATTTGTTGCTTTGTTTTGATTTTCACCTATTGGTTAGTTTTAGCTAATAAAAACTCGTTGGTTAGGGTTAAGAAAAGATTAGGTCTAAAATACGACCCTTTGCAACAGTGACCCTGCTCTTTGACAAATGGCGAGTCTGGAGTAACTGATCCCCCTGACAAATGCAATAGCCAGGTGTGTCTGGGCACAGATGCCAAAAGATGTGTACACAAGCCATGCCAGAGACCATTAATTGAGGTACGAGAATGGGCCCTACCTTAAGGTCTTTACTTTATACTGCAATTTTTGTAAAAAGTAAAGGTGTCCTTTGGTGTTGGTGCTTTCACACACTGGTCATGGTCACAGAACTCAGCCCAACCATCCTTATATGGACTTATGTGTTGCTGTTTGAAGCAGAGCGATTTTTTTGGATATGTTCAACAGACTGTTAGAGCTTCTGTTGTGTAAACTAAGTGAGCAAAGCAATTTTCACATTTTTTTATTGACTTAAGTTTCTACAAAATCGATCCAAAAATCTTTGGGAAATGGTCTTCAGTAAAATAATCCACAGTTTGAACTCAGACCTTTCAGCCTTTTGAAGTGAAATGTTCTCTTTCCTAAAGCTCTTTAAGTTTATAAAGTTTTTTTTTAGAGCTATTCATTACTGGAGAAGTGTATTTTGAGGCCAGTGAAATCACAGGCAATGGTCAAGTGAAGCTTAAAGTTTTCCAGGTTTAAATGTTGATCATAAAGCAGACCTATTATAATCATTTTGAGCTTTTTTTTTTTTTCAGTATAACCCTTATTGGTCATTCTCAACCATCTTTGAGGGCGTAACCCATTTTGAGCTTGGGACTTCCAGCCCATACTTGGCACAGATGCTCCTTTATACTATGCCAGCCACTTGGTTATGGTGTTCCATGTAAGCCCTATGGTCTCCTATCAAGTTCTAGATGCATTTTTTCAATGAAAATTAAAGCACACAATTTAGCCAAAGTATATGTTATGAAAATAGAAAGCATAAAAACATCTATTTAAAAAGTAGCTAATGCTAATGCTGGTACTTTAAGATCTGAGTGCCAAGACATGTAAAATGGTTTGGATGTTCAATCAATATTTAACTGTTTAACAAGAGAAGAAATCCTAGTTTTGCCCAGGATATATTTTTTTTTAGTGTGAAGCAAAATGGATTCATAAAACAACAGAACTGCATCCAGTTTTAACTGAGTACAGGTCCCAAGTTTCAAATCTGCAGCTGATTGGTTATAAAACATAAATCAAGTCACAGTCCAGTTCTTTCCTCACCTTTACCTATACCTCATTTTCAGCTCTCTTACCATGTGTAGAGGAGTCTCACACTCCCCTTCACCCTCCTCTAAACTGACAGTTTCCTTCTTTTCCCCACCTCATCCTTCCTTCTCATCTCTGACTTCAATTAGAGGCAGGAATAATCATATTGACAGGGCTGACAGGTCAGGGCAGGAGAGCAGGAACGTGAATAGTCACATGTCTCAAAGGCAGAGCAAGCAGGAAGAGGAGGAGGACGGGCGGTCAGTTATATCAGTGTGTCTTATTGTAGCTTTGATATTATGACAATGACACACAGTCAATTCAAATTCAGAATCACTGGGGCCACCAGCTCTAGTAAATGCCCAGGAATTAGTCTGCTGACATTTCTACCAGGCATTTTGACATCTAACACTGTAGAACTGAGCAGACTGAGACTGTCACTGTACTAAATCGACACACATGGAACAGGACCAAGAGACTTTGTGCTCGATATCAGGTGCCTATTAAATTATAGAGTTAAACACAATCAAAGTTGTTGGATAGCTAATCACAAAGAAGACCTTTTATCTAACACTCTCTTGTTCAATAGGAGCAGTGCAGGAATGAGTCCTAAAATCCATAAAAAAGTCAGCATTTTTGCTCTATTTATTCCCTCATCCTGAAGACAGTGAGTTATTTTAATAGGTTTTGGGTAAAAGTCCCACTCGTGAATTTTGAACCTTTTATGTGCCTCAGGGAAGGCATTTCTTAATGACTGGCTAAACCAAAAGCCACAATGATACTACAGAAGTTGACAGAAACATCATTATTTCGAACACAGGTTCTTAGTGATGGTGATAAAATTATTCGACCATGGTGTAATTTCTTTATAGACTAATGTTAGCAGCTTTCTTGCAATTGCAAATGTGAATATTATCTTGCACAGCAAAACGTATAAAACTTTTATTTCTCACAGAGCTTCTTTTCTGGAACAATCCAAAAGCCTATGGAAAAATTTTACTTGCTGTTTTACTTCAGAGTTGGCCTAAAAAATGTCATCCCTACTGCACTCTATTGCAATAGTCAATGAGGAATAAAAAAAATGATATGCAGGACCTTTTTGGCTTTGTCTCTTTCACACAGTGAGATAACAGAGATTTTTAAGAGAGGACAAATGCAGTTAGGTCCAATGACACAGTTTTTGTAAATTTGACTCTGTACAGCACCACAGAGAATTTAAAATCAGTCAAGATGTGACTGACAGTTTAGGAATTACAGCCATTTTTATTCATAGTGCCCCATTTTCAGAGGCTCAAAAGTAATTGGACAATATACTTAACAGGAAAGATATTTTCCTGCAGTACATATGTTAGACCTAACCCAATAACTTGAACTGTATAGTCACTTGTCTGAGCAGTGAAGAGATTTCTTTTGCATCTAAATGTGGACTGTTTTCCTCTTTTTAAGTAGAAAATATACGCTTGATACAATTTTGATGCAGAATGCAATATCTAATATGCAATATCTAAATTTATGGTGAATATGCTTGTGTACATTTTTCCAATACCTGGTTTAAAAAAAGAAAAAAGAAAAAAAGAAGGAAACTATTTTGTTTCAATATTGGGGAGATTTACAGTTAAAAGTTTCTTCTTTGTCTTTGTTTGTGCATGTATTTGTATATTACAAACTTACATTTGTTTTTTAACTGTAGTGTGTCTTGCAGGAGGGTTAATGTAAAACTAATTTCTTCTTGCTTATCTGTGTGCATCAATTCTCCTGTGATCTTTGTCCCATTTAAATTCAGCTGTATATTAAAAGCGTATTTTCTACTGCTTCTTTCTTACACACGCTATTGCATTAAACCCAAATTTCTCTCTCTGTATGCATTTCGTCATTAACGCCTAATTGTCCAGTAATTTTGCTCCCATCTGTATGCAGTCCTGCTTTGAAAGCCTCATTCTGCCTCCACTTCTTTCACCACCCACACATATTAAAAGCCATTTCCCGCCTTTGTTTCTGTCTTAACTACATGCATTCCATCATTAAAAGCTAATTTTCTGACAGCCTCGCTCCCATTTATATGCATTGCTGCGTCGAAGCCTAATTTTTCTACTTTCTCTGCACCTCCTCTCCTCCTGGGCTCCATCAGTCGGAAGGAGCCGGCCGGGGAAATCGTTAGAGCGCCTTCTCTTTAAATTGGGGAGGTGGACGGCAGGTGAACATCGCATTGATCGCCCTCTCAAGGCCTCATTCTTCCCCCTCCATCCCCCTCTTGCACATCCCTCACCACCAATTGTCTGGCCTTTACCTCCCCCCTCCTCCCTCATCACATCACCACCAATTGCCGGCCATTTTCTCTTTCCCTCCATCTCTTCCTTCTTCTTTTCTTCAGATGCTTGCGGAGGTCACAAATTTACAAGAGAGAGTTGAGGGGAGGGGTTGTGGGGGCGGGGGGTATTGCTTTCTATCTGTCTAACAACCACCATCATGGGGCGGAAAACAGAGATATGGGATTTGGGGGGTGTTAGATGTGCCAGGGCAGCAGGGGGTTATGGGACAGAGATGGTGGGTGGCGTGGGAGGAGGGGGGGTCGGTGTAAACATAGTGATGATTTCCCCTGAGTTTCGTTCATCTGGACCAATGAGGAGGGAGAGAGACAGTGAGAGGATATGGGGGAAATAGGGAGAGAGAGGGAGAGAGAGAGAGAGAGAGAGAGAGCAGCTGCTGTCCTGTCACCACTGGCAAGTACAGTTGTGGTGACACCTCCTCCTCCTTCTCCTCCTCCTCTTCATCCTTAAAACAACCAAGAAAAGAGAGGGATGGTGCGAGAAAATCGAAATGCTGACACACACACACACAAGCGCCAAACACCCTCAGCGGGCTCCTCTCATCGTCCAATTAGAGTCCTAACTGAGAAGAGAGAAGAGGAGAGTTTCCTCTGTCAGACGTTGTTTTATTTAAAGTGTTCTTGTTTTTCCAGGTTTTTTACTTTAGTTGTTTTGAGTGAAAGGTTTTTGTTGTTTGAAACATTCTTTAACTCATTAAATCCATTTTTTAAAGACCTGGAGTCAAACAAGACACATTAACAGCCCTGTAATATTAATTGTCAGGCTCACATATGCACCAGATTTTGGATTACAAGCAAAATTTTTGTACTGGCTGTTTGTGGGCATCACAAAATGGTTCATCAGATTCTGCATACTTTTCTCCACAAGGGCTCTTTTGGCTTCTGGATTGGCTTTATGTTTACCAAACCTGGTTTTACCAAGAGGTTTTCTCTGTTTTTGGCTCCATTCATTCTTTCATTTATTCTGACCAATAATCCTGCTGCTGAAAGCACCTCGACCCCATGATGGTGGGGTGGTGGTGGTGAGGGGTGGGGGGGGAATAGTTTTTTTGTGTTAGATTTATTATTTTACTTGTTCCCTGATTTCTAAGACTTGGAAGAACAATTTAATAAATACAAAAATTACATATTCATATTGAATTTTAGGGTTGGGGTCCTCATCAAAAATGACTCAGACCGCAGGGGGTTTAACTGAAAGTTTGTTGGACTTTGTGGTTTGGTTTTTGTTCAGACATACAGTGTGGATTGAGGGTTCTTACATACACAGGTGTGGGCTTTTTAAACTATATATAAAATTAATTGTGTTTGCCATTGGGGTATGCTAGTCAAGTTCTAGACCCATTGCAAGGACTATTAGAACAAACATACTTAACCAGACCCCAATTTCAAGCCATAGTAAGGGGTCTAAAAACTTTTATAAAAGAATGAAAGAAAGCAATCCATCCTCTACTTCTTATCCAGGTCCTGGTTTCATGGGGAGCAGTCTAAGCAGGCCATGTCAGCCAAGAGGTGTAATCTCTCCAGCCTCTCCTGGGTCTGTTCTGGAATCTGGAGTCCTGCCCTGGAGTCTGTATTAGTGTGGCCAAAAAATTCACACATTTTCAATGTGTTGTGAGCAGGTGCACAATAGGACTAAGGCATGCACCAGAGTCCAGGCCATTTGCAATGTCTATTCTTCCACAGACACCTCAGGAATTTACAACAACTCTGCTTTACACAAATTAATGGGATAAAAAAAACCTGTGAATGTAAAAAAGAAAATGCTTCTGACCTAATGTGCCATCTTTGACCCTGCAGGTTCTTCCAGACAGGCCCATGGTGAAATCGCAAATGGGAATTAACCAGCAGTCAGAGCAGGACACTGGAAATGGTCCAGAGGTATACAAAGAGACAAACTTGAGTAGAGATCACATTCATTTAAATTTAAAGGAAATAAGGCTTTTGTCTTTTATGAAATCACAAAACTTTTGTATTGCACCTTGTCTACTTTACTATTAAGCTGGAGTAATAATACCACTATAAGCAGGTATTTAAAAAGTAATTTAGGTCGCTGACGATATATTACTGTATCTACAAGAACCAACAAACTCAGCACAGGAAGTATTAAATCTCATAAATTTCTTACAAATATCAAGCTAGTCTATAAATTGGTCAAAAGAGATTTTGACAAAAACATTGTATAGATTAATTTCAATCATGGATTCAATATATTACTCAACACCAAATGGGGAAAAAACTTCCCACTGTCTTTAGAACCTGATTTGTAAAAGTACATTCTCAGTGAAAAAAATACCAATTTACAACTCATTCAATACCAAATCCTGTACAGAACTCATATCACACAAGTCATGCAGAATAAAACATGTTTCTCTGATTCTGATATTTGCACTCAATGTACTCAAAACACCACAGACACTTATTTTCACGCATTGTGGCTCTGCTCACCTGTCCAGCATTTCTGGCTTGAAATCACTCAAAAGCTTTCCTCCATCTTGGGCTGCAGAATCCCATTATCTCCTCATTTGTGCTTGCTCTGTGACATAACCTCAATTGATCTTCCAACCAAACAAGCTAAACCCACACTCACAGCTCTAGCCATCACCAAGAAAAAAATACTTGTTAACTGGAAAGATAAACAATCGCTTAATATTAACCATTGGTTGAATCTCCTGACTGAACACATATCAATGGAAAGAGTATCTGCCTCCTTAAAAAACAGAACACACTTTATTGAAATGTGGTCTCCATTCATTAACTCATTAAATATAACTCTAGAATCCTGATCTTACCTGTCAGCGAATGCCACGGTGGATGCTATTAATTTTGCTATCTAAGCATATTATTACTATTGATTTGATTTAAGTGTACAATTGACATTAGCACCACTAGTATTATTGATACAAGTTGAGTGTTTTGTATTAACTCTTCTAATTTGTGTTGCAGCTTCAGGATCCCGTTCAGCATTTTTCCTTGCAGGCAGCAAGTGATCACTCCAGGGGCTCCAGCATGAATTCATTGGGTTTTCTATTCCTTTTGATCCTGAGGGGACCCCTATGCTCCAACGGTGAATATATGGCCAACCCGTTCCGCCTTGGTGGTGTGTGCATTTGGGCAGTGGATTCCTTTGCGCTGTTGGGGGGTCCTGGGGCCCTGTTTGGGCCCAGGGTTTCTGGAGTGGTGCCGGTGGGTGCAGTCTTGGCGCCGTGGTTGGCCCTGGGGGTACGGGTCGGGTGGGTTCCTGGGTGCCCTCCTGGCACCTCTCCTCCTCTGCCCTTGTCTCTCTCAAACTCAAATTTATTTATAAAGCACATTTAAAAAACAACTCGTGTTGACCAAAGTGGTGTACAATAGGTAGAATGGAGAAGAAAAAAAAAAAAAATACAAGGAAATAGATAAGGTTTGTTGGCCTTTGCCCCCCTGGTTTCCTAGCCTAGCACACACCCACACTCACTCACACATAAGATTTATAATAACTATATTTACGTAGAGCACAACAGGACTCACTATAGGTGTCGGTGGCAGGCTGAGATGGTGTTGGGGAATCATATTGCAGATTGGGCTGTCTGGCAGTAGTGTCATGCTGGTCCTCTGTGATGCTGAACCACTGGTACTCTGTGGTTCTCGAGGGTGGGGGCTGGCCTGGTGTGCCCCTCCTGGTGACTCCATGGGGGATTGTGTGCTGTGGTGGGGTGGGTGCCATGGCAGCTATGTGGGGGTTCTATACGGGCGCCCTATGGGGCTGGGTCGGCCTGTGCCACTGGGGTTGTGCCCCGGCACCCTGGTTATGCCAGCTGGTGTCCTTCCTGGGCTTTGGGTCTGTTCACTGTCCCTCAGCTCCTGCGGTGCTGTGGGCTCCTCTTCCTGGTTGTCTGTGCTGCCTGTTGTTGTTTCTGCTTGTTTCTCTGTCCTTGCTTGACTGTTTGGCTTCTAGATTTCATCAAGGTACATTTTGCCCTCTTTGAAGGTAGATGGTTGCTGGGGGTGTTGAGGGTGGGATGTTGGTGAGGACCACATGCACATGTTTACAAGGGGAAAAGGAAAAATGGCTAATGATGTATCAGAAGAATACAAGGTGACGGATGTCTCAACCTGTAGCTGGTGGCACATATGACTTTTCAGTTTGCTACCTGTTTCACCTACAGGACACCTGTCAATATTTTCCTGAAGCCCACCCCAAAAGAAAGTAATTTAGGTCAATAGGATTGATATTAGCAGATACAATAAAATGAGTGTAGAAGCAGTTGCATCAGTAAAAGTACTACCATTGCAGTAGTAGTATTAATAGCAATCACATTATTATTTGTTGTAATCACAAGTAGCTGTTATAGGTATGCTATACAATTAGGTTTCACCCTCGATGCAGTAAGAGTGATTTTTACTAAACTCTCCATTTTCTCATTCTCTCTATCCTCCTCATGTGTCCTTTATTCTCCTCTTTCTCTGCTCCTCACACTCTCTCCCCCTTCTCTGTTCTCCCTCTGAAACTAATTAGCAGTGAAGGCCGGAGCAGAGGGAGGAGCGAAGGAGGGAGACATGAAGAACAAGAAGAGGACTGAGAAACCAGAGGAGGAAAAGGAGGGAAAAAAGATACTAAAAGTGGAAAAAAGATCCATATTAGATGGCTTGAGCCCTGGTTAACCCTGAGAGCTGTAAACAGCCACTTTCTACTTGTTCTTCACTACATTTATGTTCTTGACAACCGCACTGCTCAAGTGGTAAACTTAGAATTGCTTTAGTTGTCTGTCACCTTATCCATTGCAAGCAATTTCATTTTCAGTTGTTATGTTTTGTGCTTAAACCAAACCCAGCAGAAAGAAAAACGTCAGTTAAACTCCCATGGGTCGAATTTGGAGAATAGGGACAGACAATCTAAAGGTCTTTAACACTTTGCTAAAATGTTGTGTATGATGGACTTTATTTAACTAATTGAGCACTGTACTACTGTAAAACTGTCACACCTAAGAAGAGACATATTACTCACATATTTACATTTTACTGTTTGTGGCATTAACATTATAAACACAGCCAAGGAGTCCAGTTTACAAACTTAAATTAATGGAGGTGATGGCCAGCTCCTACAGCCATCTGTGTTGACACATCTGTTAATCAAAGAAGCCAAAAAGGTGAGTTATATAACAATGCACCCACCATACATTTGTTATGATTAGGGAATTTAACTAAAGAGACCAAAACCGTATTTTGTTCCAGGCGGTAAACATGTTGATTTCTGCTGTAAATTTGGTCATTTTAAGATAACTTTTGTAGCTAACATCAAGTGCCAAACAGAGAAGTTCCTCTAATAGCCACTTGACCTTAGCTCCAAAAGTTATTTTAAGATGACTTTTGGAGCTAATGTGGCGATTGGTCAAGGTCAAGGTAAACTTTATTATCCCCAAGGGGGAATTTGTGGTACAGCCACCAGCAAACAAGAACACACTACCTAAAATCAAAAGGACACAAACAACAACACAACACTACAGTCTCTTATTTAAAACATTAATAGCAGCAGTGACAAAGGAATACTTAAGTCCATTAGTCCTGCACTGTGGCAATTTGTATCTGCAACGAGAGGGAAGGAACTCAAACTCCACTGCCAAAGGGTGAGACAAATCGGCAAGAATTGACCAAGCCTTTCTTAGAAGCCTCAAATTGTAGATTGCCACTTTGCAACACACCTTCACAATACCCTGAAGTCTGTTTTTGTTTATAAATGTTAAGGAGGCCATACCAACTGATAAGAGTGAAGGTAGATAGATAAATATAGCTGAGTGTCATCTGCATAGCAGTGGGAATGTATGCAGTCTTTCCTCAAGGAAGCACAATGTGAAAGGTATGGGTCTTAACACAGAACAGACTAATTTTTTTGTGTAAGGAAGACTTATCATTTGTGTGAATAAACTGAAATCTGTCTGATGGATACCACTGCAGTTTCTTTTATCCCAATTATATGTTTCAGTCTCTGCATCAGTGGTCAGATGCATAACTGAGATCAAGTATAACAATATGTCTACCTTCTGAGGCCACGAGGCCAGTGCTGAATTTTTTTTTGTATTCACCTGCACTTGCTGGTATAGTAGTAATTCAAGTTAGGAAAGCTTGCTTACCTGTCAGTGTACTGAAAGTTAAAAAGTTTCTACCTCCCACATCAGCGGAGAAAAGAATAAAACAGACTAAAATAGGATCTTGTCTCATTGCATCGCTGTTGCCTGCTTAAAGCTTATTTTTCTGTCAGTAAACAGCTGATCAGCTGTGTAAAGCTGCAGCTGATCGATAACATTATGCACAGCAAGAGAAAATATATAAAGAGAAATGCCGGAGAGGAAGAAGAGGAGGGATGAGGGTGAAAGGAAATCAATGCATGAACCACTTTAAACTCTGGCATCTGGTCATATATGTATAGTTAATTTTGTTTATGCACTTTGGGTGTCAACAAGCATGCAAATAACCATCAAAACTGCCTGTTATTTTCTGTCATGTTTGGCTATTTTATTTCCTTACTTTATCTAACAACGGGGCAATAAAACAACAGTTTGTTATATTAGTTCTGATTCCTCATGGCTGTATTTCTCGCTCATGAAAGAAGCATCAAAACTTCCTTTGACAGCACTGACAGACAGGAAACATTAGGAGGAGACTTATGGATCAAACTACCTGCTACCGCTTGGGTACAGTGTAAAAACTATGTGTAACAACCCCATATGTGCTAATCTTGTTTGTGTTATGCTGAAGCATGAAGACTTTGGTAAAGTTTACTTCCTGTGAATAACTCATAATGTTTTTAAAAAACAAGTGATACTTCTTTACAACTAAAGCGACTTAATTTAATCAAAATGGCTTTTTGCCTGTCCAGATTACAAAGGGCAACACCAAAAAACCAATGGCTGAAAAGTGATGCAAACTATACAGAGGGGAATTCATTTATAAATCACACATTCAAATTGTATTAAGGCTTAAAGTTAATCATTAGTAGAAGCATGGCTGCCCTGAGCAACAGGTGGTCGCAGACACAGGCCACTGTAGCTGCTGGTTGTCTGCTAGAAGAAATTTGTGCTCCAGTTTTGGTGAGTAAAATTCTAAATAGCATTAGCTAATTAACTGTCCACCCACTTGTCACCTATTGGTTTTGGACTGTGCATTCTGCAGCCTCAGTGTCAGCATTTTTGCCACCACATGTTAGTTTTTTTGGAGCTAGAAATGAATATATTAGGACAAGAGGGTGGAATAGTAAGTTATCAGCTAGCTTGCTTGGTTAGAAAGCTGCATTCACAAACTGAATGGGTGCAACACACAGGGAGAAACATTTTTCCCCCCACCAGTGTCTAGACTCCAGGGGATTCTGTCCTAATTCCTATCACTGCTTGGATTCCGTTCTGCTATGATGGGCCATTAGAGTCTAATTGCCAAATAGCTTAATTGAATTCTGTATCTCAATAAATCATGTTCAGTTCTTCCAAATCTCTCCTTATTGAAATATTAGTCAGATAATCCATTAAAAAATGTTCCAAAAACAGCACAAAAACAGGCGGGAGGTCTAGTTCAGTGACTTTTTATCCATTTTATACAATTCAATTCAATTCAATTCAGTTTTATTTATATAGCGCCAAATCACCACAACAGTCGCCTCAAGGCGCTTTATATTGTAAGGTAAAAACCCTACAATAATACAGAAAACCCCAACAATCAAATTGAAGATGAAGCCTAGGAGACAAATAGTTGCTACAGCTGTCTGTGTCGGGATGCCTGTCAATTAATGCAGCCAGACCGCGTACTCTTCCTGGCAGTTGCTAGGTGAAATTGGTCAAAAATTCCACCAAATACCTCCTTGCAATTGCTTGCAGTCTGCTACAGTCGCCCATATTTTGGAAGATTATGGATGGAAGATTGATATTTAGTCAGAAGACGAACTTTCTCCATTTCTGGTTTTTGTCACACTTTTTCAAGTTTCACTACCACTCGGTGACTATTTGCAAATTTTGATGCAAATATAGGTGACTACAGTAATCTGCTAGCGACCAGAGGAATTACGAGGAGGTTTTTGGTGCAGCACTTTCTTTGTGACCAATTTTACCAGACGACAGCCAGCAACCTCCAACAACCACTCATAAGCTGGTCAGGGAATACACACTTTCCTGAGCGACTGGTGGTTACCAGGGGGATTACCAACTAGCCTGTGTGACTGAGGCCTTGTGAAATTATTAATAGAGACCAAAACCATTTTGTGTACCAGGCTGTAAACATGTTTATTTCTGCTTTAAAGTTGGTTAAAGTCAGCTTCAGGTGGCCATCTGAGGAACGGCAGTTTTTGGCACTCCTATGTTGGCCTAATTTTTCAGGCCTGGAGGTGCAACATGGTCACTTCTGGCTTTTGGATGATGGATGGACTTTTAAGTGTGAGCTGCTGTTGTTTTTAATGAGCCCTTCATGATGTCTCAGCTGTTTGTATGTCTTTGATACTCGCTTGTTAAAACTGAAACCACCTACAGAGAGAGAGAACATTTTTTTGTAAGATGATGGAGCTCCCCCCCCTCTCAGTGGGATGGATAGATTTTTCGTCCTTCTCCATCTCTCTTATTGTTTTCACACACCAGTAGGACGAGATGCTCCACTGAATGGCCTTAACACCCCGCGGACACTGGTGTGTGTGTGGAGGTCTGTGTGTGTGTGTGTTGACTGGTATTACTCATGTTATGGGGACATCAGTATATTTATTGCGGGGACTTTATTTAATTTTAAAGATGAAAAGCAGGTCTACATGAGGTAGATCATTAGTATTATTTTTTTAAATTTTGTATGAAGGCTTGGTTTAAGGTTCAGTTTAAGTCACCTGGGAACAAATGGAAGTCAATGTAACGTCCTCTGAAGTGATGGAAAACCCACTGAGTGTGTCTTTGTGATCTTTACTCACAGCTGGAGGTCTGAAGATCAAACACCCCCCCCACCCACACACACACACACACACATTTTAATGCACTTTACTGGCATGATTGTTAAACAGAAACAAGAATTGTGAACACCCACACACATGCACAGTGATAAATGCAGCGCTAGCAGCAGATCAATGATGCCAAACTTTGGTTGAGCAAACAGCGATCCATAAAGAGGACTAATGCTTGTTTTTCTATCACTCCATCTCTACCTTTTTTTTGTCTTTCTCAGCAGTCAGTTGTTGTCTTTCAAATCATCTTGCCTCTCTTTTTCTGTTTTTCTTTAAAGTCCTACATGTCTTGTCTAAATTTTCTCTCTGTTTATGTTTAATCATTTAAAATCCTATATTTGTTGCTGATGTTCTTGTAGTTCTTGTATCTATTTGTCTGACCTTTCTTCCACTCTCCTCTTTTTAAGAATATTTTAATAGTGTGTAAACCCTTAAAAAGTCTTAAATTAATGAATAAATCCAAAATTAAGGCTCATATTGTACTTTAAATGACTGAAATGCATATTTCAGAGGTATAAAAAAATCTGCGGACACAACAGGTGATATTCATGTTCATTATTTTGAGTTTTAAAATGTAAACAAGAGACAGAAAAGGAATTTGGCTGCACACATGTTGACTGTATCGATAGCACTACAAAACTACAAAAGCACAACAAAACACTTGCTTTTCTTAGCCTGAATATTGAACTCAAAGCAGCTTTAGAAAGAAATTTCATCTTGAGTTGTCCCAGAAAGTCTTAAATTTAGCATTCTTAAAACCCAGAAAGTCTTCATTAAACCTCTAAGTTTGTTCTCTCTCTACTTTCTCTCCTAATGATTCCATCCATCCATCCATCCACCCCTTTTGTTCTTCTGACCTCCTTCCTCTGTTCTTCCCCCTATTTTCTGCTTTGATGACTCTGTCCACCTTCGAAAGTAAAACCAATGTGATGGAGCTTCAAAAGGGACATCTTCCTCTTTTTTCTCCTAATTTTCCCTTCTTCCCCCTTCTGCCCTTCTCCTCTTAGTCAATCATTTGTTTTCTGATGTGCTTCCTTTTATTTATTTATTTTTTACTGACAGTTCATCTTACTCTCTTACTTCATGTGTCCCCTTTCTTTTATCCCTCCTCTCATTCCTCCTTTGCCATCCATTCTTCTTCTTCTGTCTTTTTCTTTTTCGTTTATACCTACAATTCCCTACTTTCTTACATCTCTACTTCCCATCTTTCCCACACCTGTGACCATTTCTTTCTTTTTCCCTTTTATTGTCCTCATCATGTCTTCTCCTCTCCTCTTTCATCCTCCCCTTCTCTCTTTTCCTTTCCCATTTCTTCTTTATCACTCTTAATTTTAACCTCCTAATTTCTCTTTCCTTCCTTGCTTTTCATCCTTCCCACTCTTTTATAATTTTTACTGTCTCCCGATACTGCCCTTCATAATGTTTATTACCCCTTCTCTTTTAGTTTTATTAATCTTCTGCTTCCTTTTTGATCCTCTTGTCTCCTTATGTCCTCTCCACTCTCTTAATTTTCCCTCTTGTCCCTATCACTTTCCTCTCTTCACCTTTCCCTTTTCCTCCCAGTTTCTACATCTTTTATTCCCCTTATACCTCTTGCCCTGTCCTCCCTTCCTTGTTTCCTCTTTCATCTTCCTTCCTCTTCCTACCTCCGTCCGTCAGATATTGTTTAAAAAGCGGAGCTGCAGTTTGATGGTTAAAACGCTGGCAAATCGATACCTTCACACATGACAGAACGCCAGCAGACGACAGGACGGCGGGCGAGTGAGGAAGGGAAGAACAGAGAGTGAGAGAGAGACCGGGGAAGGAGGAGGGAAAAATAACAAGCTGACAACGAGGAGGCCCTTATTTCCACAAGCCGAGATGGATGGATAGCAGAGGGACGAGTGTGTGTGTATATCTTTAGTCTTCCTCTTGTTTCAGTCTATTACTTTTTATCTTTTTTTTTGGTTCCCTGGCGACACCTTCTTCGCTCTGTCTCTTTTTCTGTCTTTCTTTCTGACTTTATCCCTTCATCTGTCTCTTGCAGTCTTTTCCTCCTCTTCATCACTGTTTTTTGTCCTGATTGTCATTCGTTACTTCTTACATTTTTTTTTCCTTTTTGCTTGCTCTTCTCTTGCTTCCTCTGCCTTTTCTTTCCCTTCATTTTCAGGCTTTCATTCTTGTTAATTCTTGATCAGCAGCCTATCAGTTTTGCTATTTTTTACCTTGTTGATATCATCCAATCATTGTTTGGCTTTGAAGAAAATCCAAAGGACAGATAGAAGAGAAAAATTTAAATATGTAAGAAGAAAAACAAACACATGTAAATTAAAGGAGACAAAGAGAAAACTGCTGAATATATCATGGATGTAATGTTTTCTATGCTTTATTAACCTCTTAACTTCCATCAGGTTGCCAGCAAACCTCACAGGTAGGGTTATAGGTTGCATTTTAGTCACATGCTAAACAAGCATAGTATCTTCTGTACAGTATGTGTTTGCCCCTGCAGTGCTTCTGTCAGATTTTCATTTGAGATACAAACAGAAGTTAAAACTCCATATAAAGTGGTTGATGCGAACTTATCCCTAACCCTAATCCTCAACACAATTCAATTCAATTTTATTTATATAGCGCCAAATCACAACAAAAGTCGCCTCAAGGCGCTTTATATTGTAAGGTAAAGACCCTACAATAATACAGTAACACATAGGCCTTATGGATGTCAAGAGGTTAATCTAGTGGAATTTTTTTTGTTTAAGACTTACACACAGTAGGTAAGTTTTACTAATCGCATTTAAAATGGACTACCTTTTGATTTAAAAATAAATAAATAAGTGCAAGAAATGAAGTAAATCACTGAACAAATAAAAAGACAAAGAATTCCTCTCCTCAGCAGAATTGTGCATAGTTACTTCAGGCAGACCATGACGTCAAGCTCATCTGCAATCCTGGTAGATCAGCTGATCTCAGTTCCAGCTCACATCAGCTGATGGTTCAGCGGATACCCTTCTATATATCAAATTTTATAACAGTTCTGCATCTGCAAGCTGCTTTGCAGCCCACCTCTACTCCAGCTCCTCCTTTTCATGCTGTGTTAATCAGTGTCATATCTGTTGTCATAAATGCCTGCTCTGTTCTGTGCTGGAATCTTTTTTCTGTTCTCCCCACCTTTGGCTTTCCATGTATGCACACAGAAGGGCTAGGAGGACCACACATATACTGTAAGATACTGCAGATGGAAATCACAATATTTTAAGTGTGGTGATTCTGACTGAAAACATATTCTGGTGGTTATATGAGGAGTGATCAAAAAGATAAGATAACAAGTCTATGAAAATCAAAAGCCTTGCTTCATTTAAATTTAGCTGATCTCACATTTGAGGTCATCTTTTTGCGAACTTCTGGACTGTTTCCAGAGCGGGTGCTACTGTTAGATCTCCCAACAGAAGTCCCACTGTATCCTCTTGTACTTGATCAGTGCCTCTCCAATTGGCACTAATCTTTAAACTTGATTTTGAGGAATTTCCAAGGAGTGATCTAAAGATAGCAGCCACACTAGAATCTATCTGGCCATGCCTGAGAAGATGATCTTGAAGATGAGACTGGCCAACTTTAAATCAGCTGAGGTTTACTACTACTATTATTTTGTCAGTGTTTTTCTTTAAATGATGAAATGTAATTTCATGTTGACTGGGTTGAAGCTTTTCACAGTACATCTTAATTCCAGCCTCTGTGCTGTTACTGTTATTGAATCCATCACCATTTTTTATAGCTTGCAGAGGGGAGTGCATTCAGTGACGCGAGGGCATGGTACTACTGCATTTAAAATTGATGCAGCAATGTTCTGCTTTATTTCTGCTGCATCGTATTTGATAGAAATGCACTTGAGAATTTTTCCAACAGGTTTAAGAACATGGGTCTTAGATTGTTACGAGGATGTCGTTTACACTCTAATTTATAGTCTTGGTTAGGTGGAAGTGAAATGGCTGGTTGCTTTAATGTTTTGCTAATTTTGTGTCTTATCTGCAAAACACAAGAATGGTCATTTTGGTCTCACAGCTGAAATTGGTATATTTTTTATTTTATTTTTTTAGGTGGAAATGTCATAATACAGTCCATAATTTTGTGAAGCTGCAGAATGGTGTTTCAAAAAGGCAAAAGATAGAAATATGAAAATAATAATGTAATAGAAAAATAGAAAAAAAAGAAAATGAGAAGGAAGAAACAAATTGAGAAAGAAGGAGGTGAATAGAGGTAAAGAGATGAAAAATAGCAAAAGAGAAAGAGAGAGAGAGCTGATTAACCCTTTCTCCAGCTATTTGACAAATGAACAAAATCAACAGGAGCCACACTGCATCTATCACTGTTGAAACACACACACACACACACACACACACACACACACACTCTCTCTCACACACACGGGGGGGCCCAGAAATAACTAGTTTCTGCTAATAAACCCAACTAGCATGCCAGGACACATTACTCTGTCATAGGCCACACACACACACATCCATCTTCTGCAAAGAGGGCAAGAGAGAGAGCGGTGGCTGGGCGATCGAGCTTCACTACATAGGCAGGAGTGATGGGGACATTTGTTAAGGATGCGGCCCATTCAATAGCAGTCATAGACCACCGCCGTCACTTTAAAGCCTCATCCATCTCCACCACCCCGCCTTAAATTTTTTTTTTTTAAAAAAAAGCCTTTGTGAGGAAATATGACTTCCTATTTTTATTGTTTCATCATTTGTAAAAGGGCTCGGCAGCAGCTGGCCAACCAGATGTGTGTCTCTCTAACAGCCACGAGGCGTCGATAACCTGCCGCTGCTGCCGCAGAGTGGATCTGTGGAGCATGAGGAGGCCGATCACAGGTCAGGACTGGATCTGAAGAACAAATCCATCCAGCTTGTTAGCTGAAAGCAACTTCTCTGCTGCTCTGATCCCAAATGTGTGTTCGATGATCAGACCAGAGACCATTTATATATCTGGATCAGTGTCAGATATCACACATTTATATAAACTTTAACACTCTTAGTGCCAACTTTTAGACCAAGTTTATACAACACTTTATATATAATTGATGTCACAATGTAACAGTATTATTTGTCTATTCCTATAATCTAGATTTTAGATAAGTCAGTGTGTGATGTGACCTAAGGAAACAAGTCTGCTGCCAGTGTGACACTTAATCACCTTTAAAACAATCACTAAAACAACAACAATGACTTTTAGTTTTTAAAATAGTTTTATGGTATCAACCCAAGCATTGACCCAAATCTGTATTGTAGATGATGATTTCAACAAATGTCAAAACACAATGACAAAATACACAACACATTTCACTTCATAGAAAATATCAGGACAATGTTTCTTGTTTTTGAACAGGGGAAGTCCAATGTTACCTTTTTCGCTTGTTGTCGTGTTTTCCACCTCAGGGTCACTGTAATAAATTCCCTCCACAGCATTTATTCATTTATAATTAAATGCAAGACTGTTTTTTTCCAAATTCTCAACATTTAAAAACTCAGTTTTTTTTATTGTTGCTTGCTTGTTATTTTATTGATGCTTCTTTTGTTTAGCACCTAGGCTACAATCAGTGTACAAAAGGTGGTGTTCAAAAATCGTCCACATCTAGTAAAGAGAAAGAAAATAATTTGGTTGCATTTTTTTTTTTAACTTCTGCTTTGGTGAAAACCAACTGCAAAAGGAAACATCTTTTTCTAGCTAGCTAAATTCTAAATTCTCCTCTTTTTTTCTCCACTTAGTCAAAGTTTAACTCAACTTTCACTTCAGTTTACTCTGTTTTTAGCTCTGGTTTAGTCTCCACCAACTCCTGTCTTTAAAAAATAGTCATGGCTAGTCAATGGCAATCACTGATGCCAAACATACACAATCATTTGCAAACAGCACACAAGCAAACAGAAGCCATAATAAATACAAACACAGCGCCATGTCGAGATAATCAAGTTATATGATTGATCTTTGTTTCTTTTTTCTTTTTTTTTTTTTACTATTTTTTGCCGAAATATACCAATATATGTTAGTTTTACTGAGACTCATTGTTTTTGTGATGAAGCAAGAGGTTCTGTAATATATTAAAGTAATGTTTTTCCTTTTTTTATTTTATTTTTTTTTAATAAATTGGAGCTACCTTGTAAGAAAATGGTTATTTTTAGATTTGACGAGGAAATTCTTAGGTTCAGACAACCTACACTAAAACAAGAAAGTGTTCAAACTAAAGGAACTTGAATCACTAGCCTGGAGGACAGAACATAAAAAATGCTAAATGTTAGCCCATCCATCCACCCCAGCCTCCTCCCTATGCCCGCTTTGCCACTACTTAGCAATGTCACCACTAAAGGCAGCTTAAACTGATGGAAAAAATAATCTATCAGCTGTTTTTTTTTTTTTTTTTAACAGGAGGACACATGGAGTTTTCAGAGCCTTTCATAACTGATCAAGTCATAAAAAAGTCCAACAGAAAACTAAAAAGTACCTACAATAGAAATGCACTCAGCTGAAGAGAAGCTTTTACTTTATGAATGTAGGACACCAATAAACTTTTTGAAATCAAAAGCAGTCATTTCCAATGTTTTTAGCTGCATATTTCTACATATTCATGCAATTTTTGACATTAAAAAGGTTTCATCTTTGGAAATATCCATGCATCAGGATTTCTCTTTTTTTTTGTATAATCATAGCTCTTATTTTCCATTTCAGCATTAGACTTTTATATTAACTTTGTCAATATCCATAACAGGTGGAACTATATAATTTCTGTCAGCCCTTTTCCCCAGTTTGTGTGATAACTTGGTACTTAACTGGTAGAAAGTTATTCTTCTATTCTGAAAGAGAAAACTATTTTTTTATCTGAGATGATATTTAGGAAAAATCATGATCTTGAAAGCTGAAGAAAAGTGACCACGAGTTTAAAGTGTTTTTAGACACAGCTGTTTCTTGGTGGTCTGACCCTGACAATCCTTTATAAATAAAAACAAGTAAAGCCCTTCTGGTTCACCGTGGTTCACAGGGTTTTGTTGGTTTTTCTGCTGGTTTGTGTAACGAGCACTCAGACACATCCATCACTGCTCACAGTCACAGCACGGCTAACGTTGGCAATCTGCGTCTAACACGCCCTCACACCACAAGGTCAATTAGCCTGACCCAGCTAATTGCACAGCCGGTCAGCTGGTGCAAACACACAGACACACACACTTGAACATGCTCACACATAAACGCAAAGACCTCCATGTATGTTGGGACACACACATATACACTCAGGTCCATTAGCAGTATGTGTTGGTCCAAATGAAGACCAATGGCCAGGCAGCTTTAATCTGCTGCTCCTAATGAGGAAACAGAGGAAATAAAACAAGGCTAAATGATGATACAACTCTCCTTCAACTCGACTGAATCTGTTTGTGTTTGTGTGTGGTAGCCGCAGAAAAACACTCAGCAATTCTCCTCTCTGATGTTCAGGTTTGTTCGAAGCTGCTTTCAGACCACAGCAGTGACCACAGAAGGAAAACGATGCAGGAGATAAAGTTACTGTATGAGTCAGACTGGATGCAGTGTGCAGCAGTGGTGCAAAGAGGTACATTTACACTTTGAGTCTAGTACTTCTTAGATGGAAAATATTGTACTTTTACTGCACTGTTTTTCTTCATCTTTAGGCACTAGCTACATAGCAGATTCTGATAAAGAATAAAAAATAAAATAAACAATAATTTGTAAATAAATTTAGAAGCTACTCAGAAAAATAAAGTAAAATTAGTTCAGGGCAATAGTATACTGGAAGTATAGTTATAACTACTATATTCTAATATAGACCAGTGACACTAATATATTTATACTTAATTAAGTTTTAATACATTTATGTTATGTTATGGTGACTTTCCAACAGGCTTTCTGTTATTATAAAATGCTTCAGTGTATTGATAATGTGAAGATGATGCTACAGGTTTTAAAGGTTTTGTGGACATAATTTCTTAAAAGTTACCTAAAGTTTAGGTATAAAACTGCAAGGACGTTGCCTGAAAGGCCTTCACAGTTTATAACTGACAATATTGGGACTGACAAAGTCCCCCTTAACTTTGCAGATGATTTTATCATCTTGCCTGTGGGCTTTTTTATACTGACCTCTGTTTTGTTGATTTTCTGCTGTTCTTTGAGTACAGTACAAAGAAAAAAATGCATCACATTCACTTAAAAGGTGACTTCACTAATTTTCTGCAGGCTTTCTATAATTTTAAAATACATAGGTATTTCAAAAGGTCAGGCTTTATTTGTAAAACGTGGGTAAAAGCATGTATTTTGCTGCTGCAATTATAATCTATATCTGTGTGTGACTTTTCACATATGTTTTGAGGTCTTAGTTATTGTTGTGTTTTATGTCTGCTGTTTTTTTGTTCATATTCTGCTTTTCTTGGTGGCCTGTGTAAGCTCAAACTCCACATAGATGAGGAAAAAAAACGTTTCTCTTGACCCTTTTAATGTAAACATTTTCCTTTCTATTTTTTTTCTTTTCCATAATAAAAAAGACAAACAGAAAAGATAAAAAAAAAAAAAAAAAAATGAAAAACGAAAAAAAAAAAATAAAAAACAAAAAAAAAACCAAAAAAA
>VUQS01014602.1:25668-46665 GCA_015108495.1 Heterochromis multidens
TTCCATAAAAAAAAAGAAAAACAAAAAAGATAAAAAAAAAAAAACAGGTCGCTGCAATGCAAAGTAAGATATAGCAGGCTGAGTAAAACCCAAATAATGTAATACATGTTGAGCCAAAATATTAACAAGAAGGTATTTTTCAAACACACACATGCAGGCACACACACACACACAGTTTCCAGAAAGTGAAGGGAATCTGGAGAAAGAGGAAGGAATTATTTTTCTTTATTAAGAGAGCTGCTTTCCTCCAGGACGACAAACACAACACACATTAATCTAACTTGCTACTGCTGCATTCGTGTGTGTCTGTGTGTGTGCGTATGTGTGTGTGTGTGCACGCGTGTGTGTGTGTGTGTGTGTGTGGAGAGAGGTTGAGTCTCAGGAGTTTTGGCTGTTGTAGAAACAGTGTATTGGCTCTCTGCTCAGCCCAAAGACTAATTACTCCGAGTGACGTGGTGGCTGCACTCAAGCAAACACACACTCACACACACATAAACACACATCTCAGCGAGTCAACAGGTGTGTCACACTGCTCTGAGGTGTGGAAACATTGCAGCAGACAAAAGCAGACACACACGAAGCAACATTCAGCTTTGTGTGTAACATTCGGCATGTAAACGTAAAACACGTTTTCTGTCTTTTCATAGGCTGACAGCATTATGAGCCATAATACAGACACTCATTAGTGACAATGAGACATCAGTGACAAATTTAACACTATCCCCACCAATGACCAAATATCCCAGCAATCAGTGTTTTTACGACAGTGTTCTGGGAGGTTTTGAATGATTAGTTATTCGTGAGTCACTGACAGAATCAAAATAATACTCAATTAAACTACCAAAATCTAATATAAGCACTAAGCACTTTTTTCATTAAATAGTTGGATTAAAGTTAAATATCGTCTTTGTCATCTTCCTTTCTAAATCTTAGCACCAATCCTTCCACATCACGTGTTGAACTCTATTTCTAAATTCAGACAAAACTGAGGTTATTATATTTGCCCCTAAAAATCTCAGAAACATGGTGTCTAACCAGATGCCTACTCTAGATTGCATTACCTTGGCCTCCACAACTACTGTGAGGAATCATGGAGTGATTTTTGACCAGGATATGTCCTTTATTGCTTCTAGGCTGCACTGTTGTAATTCCTTATTACCAGGCTGTTCTGAAAGCTCACTGAAAAGCCTTCAGGGAGCTTCAGGTGACTAGAAAGAAAGATCATATTTCTTCCATATTAGCGTCCCCTCTTTAGCTACCTTTTAAATCCAAAATTGAATTTTAAAATCATTCTCCTTACATACAAAGTCCTAAAAGATCAGGCTGCATCATATCTCAAAGACCTTTTGGGGTAATAGTATCCCTACACAGCACTTTACTGCACTCAAACTGCTGGCTTACTTATGGTTCCTAGAGTTTCTAAAAGTAGAATGGGAGGCAGAGCCTTCAGTTATCAGGCTCCTCTCCTGTGGAACCAGGTTCTAGTTTGAGTTCAGGAGACAGACATTTCACTTTTAAGATTAGGCTGACAGCATTTTTTTTTAATAAAGTTTCCCTTAGTTATGCTCCTATAGGCACAGGGTGCTGGTGGGACTTCCTGGTTTTGTTGGAGGTCTCTTCCTGTTAAAAGGGAGTTCTTGCTCCCCACCCACCGTCATCACTTGCTGCTCATAGGTAATCATCTGAACATTGGGAATTTCTCTTTCTCTTGATATCATAGGAGCTTTACCGTACTATGTAAAGGATCTTTAGAAAACTGTTGCTGTGAACTGGTGCTTTATAAATTAAATAAAACAATCTTGTTAGAGAGATTTATTACAAAGTTAAAAAAATTGGATATGTTGTTTAAGTTGACTCTGACAGATAATACACTCAATATTTGTGTGTTGATCATTACAAGGCCCTACTCTCCAAACCTGGAAAGACAGAGAAAAAATAGAAATGGAAACAGTGAAAAACAACTTTTAAAAGTATAAAACTGAGAGAATGAAACCATAAAAGACAGATGGAGGGAAAGAGAGAGACAGCTGGATGTACAGAAAGGACAGACAGAAGGTGAAATGAACAAAAGCAGAGGGGAGAAAAGAGAAGAGGAAGAAGAAAATGAACCCAAGCAGATAAAGTGGAGGGAATTAGACACACACGTACAAGCACACACACATCGCGGCGTAAATCGAGCGAAACAGTGATGGATTTCAGTTATTAGCCAATCAGAAAGATGGATGGTGCTGCGCTCCGTCCAATCAACATCATCATCTAGATCCAGTTAGCAGATAGCGCCTCGCCGCTAATCAACTTATTAAAGTTCCTGATAATATCGCCGCAGAATAATCTCACACACGGGCACACACAAACACCGGCTGAGGAGTCGAGAGTCGATAAAATCACTTGAGGCGAGGGCGAGCGCAGAGGTAAGTAATGACGCTGGAGGTCATTAATATTATTTAACACCTGCAGGCACAAACACTAATGAAGAAGAAAAACTGGACCGCCCGCTTCCTGCTGCCTCGTCCTCCAGCTGCAAAGAGAGAAAGAAAGTGTGTGTGTTTTATTTTATGCATATATCGCACATGTGGGTTTGAGGATTTCTTCAGGCTTTCAACATTTTGCCGCTGCAGGTGCTGATTTAGTGTCTGAAGAATAATTGAAAACTAGTAGTTGAGATCTGTTTTACCTTTTAAATGATATACATATACTTTATTCAGTGTGTCATACAATTTAACTTGAGTTATATAGTAAATCATCTCCTGTACAGTTGTTATGAAGGTGGAAGGTTTTTTGTGCAGGGCTGTACACATTTAACAGTTTATTTCAATTTTAAACTATCACTGATATATTTGATACTAGTAGCTATATGGCAACTCCACCAAGGCTCAAACTTGCCCTCTATGTTCATGTTGAAGGGAAGTTATCCACATTATAAATGCAAAAATACAAGCCTGTATGAACCCGAGTTTTCAAGGTTAGGCTCACAATCTCACAAGGAACATATAAATCAGAACACATGCAGATGTACAGAGCTTGACACTGCCATGCAAAATATTTACTCTACATCTTGCATGATACATGATAAGCATCAATCAAAAGTATCAAAAAACTTCCACACACATTCACTGAAACTGAACATGAGCTGTAACAATACAAACAGGCACAGTGTGTCTCTTTAGCTGTAGTGTTTTTAACTGGCCTGGTCCCTGACCGGTGCTTCAGCATTTAAATGCATCTCTTTTTGTTTGACCACAAAGATGACTTGTTGTTGGAAAGATGCTTACATTCTTTTTCAAGTGTCCAGGGAAGCTTCATGGCATGGGATTTCATGCCTGAGCAGCTCCAGTAGGTGTAATGTGCAGGTGGCCCAGTACTTTTGTCCATATAGTGTACTTTCATGCAATTATATTTAAACAAAATATTTCAATATGTAAATAACTGATAACTATACTAAACACTGTTAATATAGAATAGAATATGCCCTTTGCTAATTTTTCATATAACAGCTATTATTGGGTTACTTTTTACTGCTATTTGTCTACTGTGTTTGGGTTATTGCATATGTACCAAAGTGGATGTTTTATTGAATATTGTTTATTGAAGTTGTTAATATACCAACTTCAGTAAAATATTACATTATGCTATCAGGGTTAGTGCCCCTTAGTATCTACTACAAAAATCAATGTTGAGAAACTATGACAATTTTAAAATGATTTACAAAAGACATTTTTTAGACCATATTTTCCTTCTTTTTAATGTCAGACTTTTTAAGAATTTATAGTGACCCAGGAAATATACAATTTAAAGAATTTTATACTTAATTCAGTATGTAATGCAGTTTAATGGGGTGAGTTATATGGAAATTAGCTTTATATGAAAAGTTTATTTATTTGGTACCTTAAATATTCCAGCAGCAAAGCACCTTTTTCCAGATTCATATGGGAACCTGATTACTGTCTTTACACAGACTTTAAGAATTGTGTACAAACCATTCCATATTAGTATTATATATAAACTTAACATTTCATTGGTCAATAATTCTTTTGGCCAGTTTCACTGATTTCAATACATTTTACATTTTTCAGACTTGTTTTGTCTGTTTTAGATTGAGTTATAGTGTCCAAAGTTTTAAATAAATAACCATTTCAGAGTGGTGTAGTCATTAACTTGGTGAAAAAGAAAGGATTCCACATAGATGCACTCATTTCATTGGCTGGGTCAAGGGTCAAAGGTCACCATGAAGCCTGTTTTGATTCAACAAGGGAGGACAGAAGGGACTGAACCTGCGACCATGCAGCTCTGGAACAACGTGAAGCACTTGAAGAGATGGAAGGGACGATGACAGTGTACCTTCTCACTGTCAGCACTGTTTAATCTGAATAGATGAACTGCTGTTGGTGTTAAACAGGAAAATAGAAAAAACAGCTTTTCTGCCCATTAAAGCAACTCCTAACTGAGTATCAATTCTACTTCAATGAGTTCTTTTCTTTTGCTTCTTCTGCTGGATGTCCTGGCTGTAGGAGGGAAGTTTGGTCTCCAGAAGGATCGAACCCTGAGAACTGTTTGAAAAGCTGAAGTCTGACAGGAAACATATATTTACTACAATCTGCTGTTTTGAAAACATAAAAAGGAAACTTTATACACACAGACAGGTCAGGAATATATGACAGCATATTAGGGTCATTCTAGGGGGAGGGTGGCCATATTCTTTAGAAGAAAAAAAACATACATATTCTCTGAGATTAAAGTGCTAAATCCATCCATCCATCCATCAACGCTTTCCCAAGTCACCCGAAAGACATAAACTCTCCAGCGTGTTCTCAATCTGCCCCAGGATCTCCTCCCAGTTGGAGATGCCCGAAACACCTGGAGGCACCCAGGAGGCATCCTGATCAGATACCTGAACCACATCAACTAGCTCCTTTCAATGTGGTGGAGCGATGGATCTACTCTGAGCTTCTCCCATCTGAGCGCCTCACCCTGTCTCTAAGGGAGACCCCAGATTCTCTTCAAAGGAAGCTCATTTCTGCCACTCAATCTCTTTGTTTTGGTCACTACCCGCAGTCTGTGACCATGGATGAAGGTAGGGACCAGTAAATCAATAGATTCCATGTCACTGCAGATGCTAATTTGCCAATCTCCATTCTTCCCCCATCCGTGAACAACTATTTGAACTCTACCACTAGAAGCAGAAGCACTCCACCTATTTGCAGCTGAGAGCCACAGCCTCAGACTTGGAGGTGCTAATTCTCAGACAAGCTACTTTGCATTTGGCTGTAAACTGCCCGAGTTCGAGCTGGAGGTCATTGCTCAATGAAATAAGACAGAGATCAGATCCTAAGATCGCTGAACCCAACAGCTTTTGGCTGTGCCTGTAAATTCTGCCCTTAAAAGCGATGAACAAAATCTGTGTTGAGGGCATGCTCCAAGTATTCCTCACACTGTCTCACCAGTTGATATGGAAGATCCATATCTGGAGCTGCATGGAGAGTTTTGTAAGGTGCAGAAGTGAATTCATATTTCTGTTAATTTAGAAAAATGTTTTCACAGAGTTAACTATATTTTCATTCACATTTAGTATTTATATGTTTAATATGCAGCTTCCAAAACAGTAATCATAATTCACTGAATGTATCTCTGGGGTTTCCCACATTTAGCGCAGTCTAAGAACTTCTAATTTCTGATTCTGGTTTGTTTTTGCAAAGTTATGACCTTTCTATTTTAAAGAACATTCAAGTTCAAATTTCTCATTTTTTTCTTGTAAATTTATTATTTTAATTTAAGAAAATAATAATTATTTCCCCCAATTATAGACTTTAATCTTGGCTTTTTTAAAAAATTTTCTCTGGAAAACATATTGGTTGTTTAACCATACACTATACCTTAGGAGTGGGACCTTCTAAGGTGCTTTTCAACAATATTGTTAAGATGAATAGAAATGTGATAATCATAAGAAAAAGAACACGATCAATAACAATAAATATTATTAGCAGTCCACAACATCCCTAAATGTGAATGCTTGAGAAAAACTGACCCTATATAAAAAAAAAAAAAAACACCAGGAAAATTTTGAAACTAGCTGAAGACCAAAATAACTTTACAGTTTTTGGTTAAACATAATAATAAATAATTATCCAGATTTTATGTTATGTAAAAGATCCACATTACACATTATCACATTTTCCACATCTCACAGACACACACAGCCTCACAGCATGTCGTCCAGCACCTAATGGAGATAGCTGGGGTTTGATCCAGGTCAGCATGGAGGACAAAAAGGTTAGGAGTGACGGCTGTGTCACTGCCCAGCAGGCTGACATCGACAGCCATCACACTGGGAAAATGACTGTCACATTACTGCCACATACCTAAACCTGCCTCTGTGTATGTGTCTCAGACAGTGACGTGGGGGGGGTCAGGATCCTGGTGTGACCCCTGAGCTGGATCAATAGCTGGGCCATCAGAGCTGACAGATGGCAAACCTGAGCCTGACTCCACCAGAGAATTTCTGCCACATCCGGCTGCTGACAGACAGTGAACGTGCCACAATGCCCCCCACCCCCCCGCAGCACCATACCTGCCTGATTCATCCTGATTTCAGACCAGCTGAGAAAACACTGATAGTTTGACTCAGAGTTTTATTGGAGGACAATATCAATAGATCTTGTAGTTTTCAAATTAATTTTAAAAATAGACATAAAAGGTGATCTGTCCCTCCAAATTAAAAGCAGCATTGTTGTGTGCAGTATTTGTGCCCTGCTGGTTGTTATTGTTTTCCATCTCTTTGCTGCTGCATCTCTACATCATCATCACGATGGCACATTTCCCCACTGTTATCTGTCTCTTCTTGGTCATTTCACATCTCTCTGTAGTCATTACTCATATATATACATTTCTTAGTAATTTGGTGTCTTTCTGGTTATTATTTGGACACTTTATGGTCATTTCATGTCTCGTTACTGTCTTTTTGGGTGTTTGTTTTGCACCTATTGGTGCTTATTTGAGTCATTTTGCAGTCTGTACTTTGTATGTTTTTTTTTTTTCTCAGTACAGATCTGTGGTATTATTTTGCATCTTTCAGCAGTGGTTTTGTGTATCTTTGCAGCCATTGTGTCAGTTTTAGTCATTTTGTATGATTTTGTGGGTGCTTTTTGTCTCTTCAAATTAATCTTAATTTTTAAATCTTTGTCTTTTAGTGGTTGTGTTGAATATTTGAGGTCTTTTTTTTTTTTTTTTTCTTTTTGAAGTGTGTTTTATGGTCATTTTCTGATTTTTGCTTGCAATAATTCTGCATGTTTGGCCTTATTTTGAATTTCACTTTTGAAATTTGGCTTCTGAATACAAACCCACCTTCCTGCTTGTTACTACAGCTCTTCTCTGTGCTAAGAGACTAAAGCTAGCCACTGTCAGTCATCCATCCTGTCTGAGTGAGTGAGGATTAGTTTTTCGGTCTGAGCTGCTTTAAAAGACAATTCACGACAAATACCAGCTAAAGCAACCCTTCACACAGAGATATACAGCCCCTGACTAACACACACATTTACACACACACACACACAGAGGATGGAGTGTGCTGTGGTTGATATGTGAGGCTCATTAACACCATTGTCTCTGTAAGGAATGGTGGACACAACAACAACAACAGCAGCAATAACGACAGCTACATCCATCCTATGTGAGGATTTACACTCTCTCTGTTAGGACCGCAGCCTTATTTTTAACTTTCAGCCAGCTGCACCGTCTGCCAGCATTTTAGCCTCCTTAACAATTTCTGTTCTTTGTTGTTGTTATTCTTGTTATTTTCTTCAATCTGCAATGTTCATTAGAATAAATCAGTCTCATCAGAAATCACATTTTTCCAAAGTTCAAAATCTGAAGTTGGATCTTTTAGTTTTTTTTAACCTTCATTAAATATTAATGAGAAAATGTAATAATAGAATATAGTTTTCAGATATGTCTTTCTTTGTATCAAGAACTTCTTATTTTGGTTTGAGGTAGATGGTATTACATTCATCATTTTAATCAGAAATAATAAAGCACACTCACAGATAACAGTAGAAACATGGTACCATCACTCAAAGTCTGACAGGACAAAAACATCTTTCCAGATTATCTAAATCACTTTATTTGGAGGTCAAAATCAAAGTGAGTGAGACCCAAATGTCAAGGCTTTCCCTCATAAAAAAATCACCTTGTAGGATGTTTCACTTACGTACATTTAGTTACAGTTAGTTGATCTCAAGCGGTCATGTGAGGCACAATTTCAATTTTATTTTGGGAAAGATGATGAAGTTGTAGAATATAATATCTAGTGAATAGGGTGGGTTGTGAGCTGTGGTTGTATTGGAGTAGCCCAAAAATGTAATTACACTTTGTGCCTACGCACATTAGCATAGTCCATAGTCCAGGTCATTTGTGGCAGTTGTCCACCTTCTGGCACCTGAAGACATTACAATAAAAAGCCTCCCTCTGAAGCAGAATGAATTTACAGCACACAGCCAGTTGAATGTGAAAGAAAAAAAGACTACAGGCATGTTCAATCCCGTGTTCAGGTTTAAAAGTCTAGAGTCTTCCATTGACAGCTACTGTTTAGTCTCAGACTGGAGACCCAGCTCTTATCACCGATGATGAGAGCCTTATTTCAACTTTCTGATCATTTAAATCCGCATTAGAAACATACACATTCTAACACACAAGTAGGTGGTCAGAACAGAACTTCTGGGAAGCAATCTTAAAATATTAACAATACTGGTCCAGAAGGTGCACAAAGAGAAAACTTTGAAGGGGCAGGTGCAACATTTTGATTGCACCTTGCCGAGCCTCAAAGTGGCTGTAGAGAGAACGTTGGGTTGGAGGGTTGGATGGATGGGTTGGTAAAACTTAACAAAACAACACTTCCCATTTTAAACTGAGGATAGGCATTGTTTCTTTTAAGTTTCTTTTTTAGCATTACCACTACTTACCTATAAACTCTACTTAAAACCAACCAAGGTTGATCCAGCCTTACAAAGTGATGTGTTATTGTTCCTTGACAAAAGAAAAAAAAAATCTAATCTTTTTCTAGAAAATTTATGACTTTCTAATTTTTTAAACTACTTTAGAATTTGTATTTCTAAATTATTTTTCCCCCAGAACAATACCATAATTTTTCTTCTTGATCTTTTTTTTTTTTTTTAATATTTTTACCTTGTGTGGTTTTACTTTGTAGAGATGAAGACGTAAAATAAAGGTTAAATTATTGACTTTAAAATAAAAAAAAACACGTCACTGAAATTCAGAACAGAGAATAATGGGAATTCAACACATTGTCATCAGTTGTATCTAAGTATCAAATCTTAATATCTAGAGAGCATGAGCAGTGTGTACTGGACATCTTCCACAGGCCCTACACCACTCAATATGCTCCACTGAGAAAAGTCAGAGGTCAGAGGTAAACATCAAAGACAAGGAGGCTAGTGTGCACGTGTTGAGTATTCAATGGTGTGGTGAAAAGGAAGCATGGATGAAGATTCAAACCTCCCCAACAAAACATCGTAAGCATTTTGTTCTTTCAGACTGCTAAAACTCTGCACCACCTTCATCAGCAGAAAACTGAAGAAACATAACAATCTGTGTCTTCTCTCTGGAAGCAACGCATGATAAGATCTTTCTTTATGAGTAACAGCTGTTTCTTTCCTGATGTTCATTGGGGATAAATATCAATGACAATTCAAGGAAATTACTAAATTTTGATTTTTTTTCTTCATTTTTCAAAAGTTCCACTTTATTTATGTCTGTATCTGTCTGTGGTGCAAACAGGAGCATATAGCAGCAAATCAGCATTTTTAGAAAATAAAAACTGGGTCTGGTAAAATACTTACTTTGTTATTGCAGGTGTTTTACTGCCCATAATCATCTGATTTAAATACTGCATAATGGGAATTCTAGTGAAAAAAGTAAAAAAAAACAAAAAAAAACAAAACAAGAAACAACTGCAAATGTAATTTGAAAAGCTCGGGGTTAATAACAGACTTAGGGTGTTATATGTGGGGTGAAATGAGTCAAGAAATGCAAAAAATAGTTTTTATAATGTGCAATATTTGGGTAATTCACTGACACTAGCACAAACTCTTGTAGACCTCGACTCTTTCTAAAACATTGTTTTTTTTCTCTCTCTCCAACTCCCTTGTCTACCACCCTTATAAAAAATACTCCCTCCTTCTCCTCCATCTTTCCTCCCTCCCAGACTTTGCTGCTTCTAAAAATAAGTATTTCTGGCCTCCCCTTCTGCTCCTCTGCCACCCCCCATCCTTAACCCCGTCCTGGTCTGCAGCTGATCTTCCTCGGCCGGACCCTCAGGTATCGGGCTAACCGGACGCCGAGGCTGAAGCATGCATCACTGTCAGGCTAAATGTAGAATCAGCATTTCTGAGCCCGCCAAACCTCCGGCTGGGCCTAACCCTTACCTGGTCAGTCCAGGGGAGCCTCCGTGGCCCCTGAAGGCTCCACGCCGCCCTAGTATTGATTTCTTTCTCTTACGGCAGAAACAAAGAGACTTTCTCTGTTACATGATATATCATAATCACGTCATTTGTAGCTTTGAGTCCACAGATGTACAAGAAGCAGGCCAACATTACAGAGAGAAAGAGAGAGACCTAGATAAAGAGGTCTGACCTGTCTCAAGGTAAAAAACTAATTGTAGCATCTGAATTTCTGCTCCATTTCTTTGAGTTTCCTTCTCAGCATCAGTTGGATGTGTAGTTGGGAAGAGTTTATTTTTTTTAACTTTACAGTTTTGTCTCAAAGGTTCTGGATTAAAAAAACAAAAACATACTACTTATAATGTTTTTGTAAAATGTTTAGCATTAGAGTTTAACATAGAGACTGAGCAGCAGAGAGCTGGAACAAGCTTCTACACTTATTCAAGCTCTCAAATCAGATTTAACTCCAAATATTTGTCTTCTGACCTTAAACTAACCCTAAACACCATCACAAATCATCCTGACCATCTGAATTATACATCATTCAAAAACCTCACAATTCAAATTGTGTAGATGATTTTTATACACCAATGTCACAACAATAGTTCCTTACTTTGGAAGCTAAACTGTAGTTTGTTAACTTGACTTTTGTCTGTATGAACATTAAAACTCTTTCTTTCAAGCTTTTGGTCATTTTAAAAGTGAGTCAATCCCCATACACTCCCATGTCAAAATGCCCAACTTACTTACAGTCTGATACAAAAATGTTTCGAAACCTGTGTTGAGGCAGTTCTGAAAATTGTTCATCACATCTGGTTTCAAAACACCGAGATCGCGATGGCTAAAATCCTCAGTCTGGGCCTTCAAAACAGGTCTTCATAAACTAATTGGTGAATTCACAGTAGCTAACTCCATCTTTTATGCTGTCTATGGGGCGTGCTAACATTTAGTTGTGTATCTTTGCTATGATGATTGCACGATTGCATGATCGTCATAGCAACAACAACAACCAACAATTAATGAAACTAACAGAGAGTTTTGCAGTTAACATGAGCCAAGCTAGCTGCCGGTTATTAACGACAAACTTCTAACAGTAATGGTCAACTTCTTCTTCATTTCAGCGCTGAACTCCACACAACAACTCTCTCAGGATATATCCATAATGTGATTTAGAACTTTTCTCAACTTTTCAGAAATTGCAAAGCGAGGCAACATTTAATGTCAAACCATGCACAAGTGACAGCCGAGACCATTTAAGCCTGAAACGTATACGTGTGAATCCTCCCTAACACAAATATATAGATGTCTTCCATACAGGTGAGCTAAAGGCCATAAAAGCATCAGAATTTTTTGTTAATTATTGAGCATTTTGAAATCTTCAACTTAATGTTAAGTTTTTCTAAGCAGTTTAAACCTTGAGTTTTCAGTGTAATACTAACTCTTGTTATCTCAGTGGACTGTTTCCACAGAAGCTATTTTCACAGACCGTTACTGAGAGAGGTACGCTGCGAGGGAGTAAAGGAATCACTGTTAATATTCTGCTTGATGAGGGAGACCTCTAATTTAAGATGTATTTGTTTAATGCATATTTTGGCTATGTGGGACAAAGTATCTGACTCCGTGTCTCCCTGTGTCCATTTGTAGATTAAGTTTACTTTAAACCTGAAGTCCTAACAGCAGCTTCTTCATCATAATCATAATCATAATAAAAAAATAGAAAAATTTATTTTTGAGGCTCTCTTTATTTCACCAGATGGATTCAGCTGTTTAAAAATGCCCTGAGTACAATTTTACAGGCAGGCTTTTCTTTTTTTATGCATAGCTGAAATACATGAGTACATACCACTAAAAACACACACACAGAGTCATGGCCGGGACGTCTTTTGGCCAGAGTGTCATGCTCAAGAATATGATGGATGGTTTCCAAACAAAAACCAAGTTTGAGGAGCGCGCAGCAGAGAGACTACGAGCTGATGATGGATGGATCAGTCACTTGCATTGCCTCGCTACAGCACACAGGGCTCACAACACAGCACATCATGCCACCCAAAAAATTAGAGAAGAAATCACCAGTTTTGGCAGGAAACACCCCTCCTCCACACACACAAACACAGACTACAAAATGACCTCACATGGACTTTTTTAAAATACACAAACTCAGAGTACTGCATGTGGTGTGTTTACTGTACGACGCCAAGCGTGAAAATTTAATATCCGTTCAGGTGACAGAAAACCAAAAATCCCCTCGAAAGCATCAAAGTTGAGCTTTAACATCAGTGTTTATAGTCAAACATATGAACTCCTGAGGAGGTCATGCTGCCTGCTGCTCTGCAAACTCAGCTTTAATGGAGGCTGAAGGGTTTTTACTGAGGCTACAGTGCATTCTGAGAGACACACAGAGCATCTCAGTCCTAAGAAAAACATTAATTTTTTAATGTAGGTACAGTCAGTTTACACCTAATGTCTATGTACCATGTACAACTTAAGCATTAAAACCTAATGCTTTATTAAGCAGCTTCTGCTTAACCTGTGATACATAAAGAATTTTCACTCTTGGATCTTCCATAGGGTACTACCTGAGTCATCTTAGCTGTTCTATATTTAAATGATTGCGTCATACATCACGACTGGATCAGATCTGATAGGAAAAAAAGCTTAACTTGTCACCATACAGAAAATGGAAGGCTGGGAGTGTCAGTTCAAAGAAGTACAAACTTTAGAATGGTACTGGTACTAATCTATGTGCAGACATCAAAATTAGTATTGTATGTGCACATTCAAGTAGGACGAAGCCGAATGTGGCCTAGGTCTTAAAGGTCACCTATATTATGCATTACCTCCTGTTTCACAATTCTATTCTTGGACTCTACTAGAGCAGCTTTGCATGATTCACAGTTCAAAAAATCTTATCTTATACTGTGTCTTGGTGCAGTCCGTCAGTCCATCCTCTGTCTGAAACAAGCCATTTTAGCTCTTCCTTCTTTAAGCCAACTACAGCCCCAATTCCAAAAAAGTTAGGACACTGTGTAAAATGTAAATTAAAAAAGAAGGCAATGATTTGCAAATCTCATAAACTCATATTTTATAATATAATAGAACAAAGAAAACATCAAGTTTTTAAACCTACAAAATGTAGTATTTTAAGGAAAATAGTGGCTCATTCTGAATATGATGGTAGCAACACATCTCAAAACAGTTGAGACATGGCCATGTTTACCACTATGTAGCATCCCCTCTTCTTTTAGCCACAGTACGTAAACATCTGGGAACTGAAGAGACCAGGTGGTGGACTTTTGGGAGAGGAATGCTGTCCCATTCTTGTCTGATAGATTCTAGCTGCTCAGTCCTGGGTCTTCTTTGTTGTATTTTTCGTTTCATGATGTGCCCAATGTTTTCAGACTGCAGGCAGGCCAGTTCAGCAATTGAACTCTTCTACTACGAAGCCATGCTGTTGTAATAGATGTAGAGTGTGGTATAGCAAGGTCTTCCCTGAAAAAAACGTCATCTGGATGGCAGCATATGTTGCTCTTAAACCTGTATATACCTTTCAGCATTAATGATGCCTTTCCAGATGTGCAAGCTGCCAATTCCATACACACTGATGCACCCCCATACCATCAGAGATGCGAGCTTTTGAACTGAGTGCTTAGAACAAGCCGGACGGTTCCTCTTCTCTTCAGTCCAGAGGATGTGGTGTCCATGTTTTCAAGAATTTCAAATTTCAATTAATCTGTCCACAGAACAGTTTTCCACTTTGCCTTAGTCCATTTTAAATGAGCTTTGGCCCAGAGAAGATGATGCATGCAGTGATTTCCATGACAGAATCATACATGTTTTTAATGCAGTGGCCTCTGACAGCCCGAATATCACAGGCATCCAATACTGATTTTTGGCCTTGGCCCTTGCACACAAAGATTTCTTCATATTCTCTGATGATTTGATGATTTTATGCACTGTATATGTTGAGATCTTTAAAGTCTTTGCAATTTTATGTTGAGGAACATTATTCAACATTGTTCAACAATTTATAGATGCAGTTTTTGGCAGATTGGTGAAAATCTGCCCATCTTTACTTCTGAGAAACTCTTTCTATGATGACTCTTTTTTATTCTGAATCATGTTACTGACCTGTTGCAAATTAACCTAATTAGTTGCAAAATGTTTCTCCAGCTGTTGTTCGTGTCACTTACTTTTCCAGCCTTTTGTTCTCCCATCCAGCTTTTTGTGAAAAGTGTTGCTGCCATCAAATTCAAAATGAGCTAATATTTTTCATGAAATAGTAAAATGTCTCAGTTTAAGCATTTGATAAATTTTCTATGTTCTATTGTGAATAAAATATGGCTTAATGAGATATGCAAATCATTGCGTTCTGTTTTAAAGGACATTTTACGCAGCGTCCCAACTTTTTGAATTGGGGTTGTAATTGGCAGCGGTCTTGCAGATGTGGAAATTACAATCAATGCTTGAGATGACCATATTAGGAATATCCTCTCTCTAAGATGCCATATACAGCCATGAGTAGAAAAAAACTGTCTGGAACTGAGTGATTAGAGCAGCTTTTGCCTCACAGGGATTACTTTTGTGTACACCAACCTCATTTTTTTAAAATGTTGCCTTCTGGCAATCCACCTTTGGATATAAAACACAAAATAAGGACAAAAACAGCAGGTCAGTTTTAAAGGATTCATAGGGTCCTTTTCTATTCATTTTCTATTAAAAAAAAGCTTCATATTGAAGTAAGCAGAATTTGAAAAATAACTATAATTCCTTGACTTTGATGTCCGTGTGTTTGTTTGTATGTGTGTTGGCTCCGAAATCAGAAATATCATTAGCAACAGAGCCTAAGGCCAGCTGAACACTGGGTAATACTTGTCACAGAGTGCCAGGGGAAAACACATTTGGCTGTTGAGCAGAGTGACTCTGACTCACTTATAATCAATACGAGCAGATCCCAGCGCCCTGTGTCCCTGAGAGGCTCCAGCATTTACATTTTGATTCAGGCCTTCGATGAGAAGAGGAGGGAGTCATCAGAATAAAAAAGGTTAACTCTGCAGCCTTTTAACTCTCCTCCTCCTCCCTCCACAGAGAACCTCAAGAGATGAAGGCGGGCTAGATCCTCCTCCCAGGCTGGTAGCGGCAGCAGGAAGCATATAGAGATGCCATGGAGCATCAGAGCCAGTTTGCCTTTGTCCTCTCCGACAAGTCTGAAGCACTTCTCCTGATCTGTGGCCTGCTGATGGCTTGTCAATATATGGATCCCCTATCCCCCCACTCTCTAATTCAGTGAAAAAATCTAGTTTTCCATTAGTCTCTGCCCCGCCAACGTTACCCTGAGCTTCTCCGCCTGTAATTATTAAAGGCAGATTCCCTGAAAGCAATCAGCCCGCCGCCATTTGTATCTTTGAAATCTTAATAAGCCGAAGGGAGGGAGGGGAAGGTGAACAGAAAAAAAGAATGGGAAAAGTAATGAGGGGGAAGGTGATAGGAAAAAGTAAAGTGGAGAGGAGATGAAGGAAAGAAAAGGATGATTTAGGGGAGAAAGAGGGGGAAAAGTTAGCAAGTGAGCAACAAGAGGAAGAACAAATGAGAAAACGATGAAGAAGGAAATGAAGCAAATGACTGGAGAATGGAGACAAACATACCAGATGATGCTGAAGAAGAAAAGAAGGAAAGAGGAGACTAGAAATGAGAAAAGGATGATTTGAGGTGGAAGAACAGAAGCTGATGAGAAAAAAGAGGAAAGAAAGAAACAAGGAGAAAAGGTAGACTAGAAAACAGAGAGGCAGGGATGGGGATATAAGATGAGGCATTGAGTTAAAGAAAAAGAGAGGAGCTAATAGGAAGGAATAAGAGAAGGTAAAGAATGTGTAAGGTGACAAAACAGAAGAGGAAAAAGGCTAAAAAAAAGTAGAGGAGAAAATGGAAAATATAATAAAGTTCGAGGAACGAGAGGACATAAATTAGGGAAGATGAGAAAAGTGGGGAAAGAAGTTGAAGAAAGGAAACAATGAAATAAAGAGAAAAGAGATGTAGGGGAGACAATGTTCAAGTGGATAAAAGACAAATCAAGGAACATTTTAAGTTTTAAAAAGTTGAAATCTGTAAGGACATACACATCAGGGTCAGACTTTCTTCTCCCTCAGCTGAAGAACTTCCTGTTCTCTGAGTCTGCACAAACTGGGCCAGAAGAAGAACAGAAACTGTAGAATGAAGCAGATAACGCTGACTATATTCTAACAGCATCATATATAAGTATATATTAGAGGTTAACTTAAGAGGTTCTCACTATTGTTGATATCAGGATAGACGACTGTCAAACATGAAGACATCCCAGCTGTCATAGGGTGACTATAGATTAACAATAGTGATACTAAATTCACTAACACTTATGTTGCTACTTGTGGTACAAAGGTTCTTCACTCATCAAACATGCCTTTTTTCCTGCCAATTTGTGCAACAATCAGCTGATTTCAGTTGCCGTGAATGGATGAGGAAAACAGTAGTGCGGTCTACAGCTGTTGACCAGTGGAGGTGTGGACATTCATTTTATTTTTACTGCATGAAAGGACAATCATGTGGTGGTAAATTGCAAACTGCAAAGGCCAGAAGAACTGCTGATAACATATCAACTCTTGTTACTATTTTTATTTTAAGCAGTAGGAGTAAAACCTTAAAAAACAGTAAAAATGTTGATCAAGCTGTCATTTGTGAGACAGTATGCTGACAGTACTTAGTTCAATTTTTAAACTTTACCAGCCCTGGCCTCATAGCTTCTGCTTTTATTGTACCATAATGGCTCCTTTTAAACTGTCTGCCCTCTTGCTCGTCTTTCTGATGCTCACCTCTTCTTCACCTTTCCTGCTCTTTTGGTGTCTCATCAATCTGCTGCACTCTTCATCTCCTCTTCTCTCTCCTGCCCTGGTTGTAAAAAGTATGCAATCAGTATGTGCCAATCAAACTCCATCCAAATCTATAATTTTTGATGTGATTATTAGGTATTTAAGACATGTTATGTATCAACTTAATTTATACACTGACTCAACCAATTATTCAACAAATAAAAGATTGCAGAAAAGCACATTATTAATGCACTCTTTCATGCCACAAGAGCTAAACAGTCATCAAAGTCACCACTGAACGCGGCTACAGGCTAATATTTAATGCAGCTGCAGATGTGCATCAGTCAGCGTTCTGTTGTTGTTTATTCCTACTGGATTATGTGACCTTTCCACCCAATGACATCTGTCTTCACAGTCACATCACTTCCTCTTTTCTTAATTTATGTTTTCTATTTCATTGTGCAGCATTTTATTTTTAGAGTACTTTAATAATCACTCTCCTTTTACACTGTTTTTGTCACTGCACTGTATTTATCTACATTTGATTTATTTCAAACTATTCTGTGTAGCATCTTCAAATCAGGTTCAGCCTCTAAAGGGTCCACCTTGAAATCTGCAAATATTAATTTGAATTATTCCTAGACACTGCAATCAGCCATCCAACTAATTAGGTTGCTTTTCAAAGAAACATTGTAACGTGTATCTAATTGAATTGGCATTTACAGAGTTGTGAAAGGCTGAATACTTTTGCTAGCAGCATATTCCATTATTCGTTTTCTTAAAAAATATTTTGTAGTATAAAACTCATGATTCTAAAAGTAATTTATTAACTATTCTTGTTTTATTAATATATGAATATGCACTGTATGAATGACATTATCATTGTGAGCTGAGCCCCCCTAAAGGTTTCATCCTAAAATCACCCCTGTGTAACAGTAAACACTTTAGAAGCACTGAGAGCCTCTGATTCACCGACCTGAGTTTGTATCTGAGACAGAGGCCATCTCATGCCCTGTGTCTGCTGCAGCAGCAATAGGTGGCAGCTCTGTCCGTCTACTTTGTCGGACCAATCAGCAAAGGTGCTGATGTTAGGTTGGACCTGACGGAGGGATGCTCAGCTTTGACTGGTTCTAAGGATTGTTTCAGACGTGACTGCGCCGTGATAACCAGTGACAAACAGATGGCTGAATACACCTGCCCTTTAATAAACAATTATTTTATGAGATCCCCGGATACCCAGCGCTAATGACGCCCCTGTTTAAAAGTAACATCCCACCAACTGCACACTGTCAAAATGCCTTACCTGAACTTAAAATGTAGGGGTCTAATTGCTAGCAAAAAGACTGATGAGGCAGTACAGTTGCTGGAGAGTCATGAATTGTTTTCCAGTGTAAGCAGGTCTAAATTGCGCTGTCTCCACGTTTCCTACCTGAATTATGAGGTCTTCGTTACTGTTTTCTCCCTCTTTGCTCTGTACTTTTTTCCTAATTTGTTGTTTCTCACTTTTATCTTCTGGCAGATGGAGGTGAACTTTACCAAGAGTTCTTTCCGCATTCGCATTCTGTCAGGATAGACTGAACAAACTTTGTAGAAAAGGTCTTTCTCTTTCGTTTTGTCTGTTTTTTCTCCAACTCCTTTATCTGCAGAAATATCTGACAGAAAATGCTCCGTGTCAGAAGCAGAAGCCCAAAGTTAAAACTAATCTGCTGAAGCTTATTGGCAAACAAACCTCATCTGTAATAATCAGTTCTGATTCTCTTGGATCGGAGTTTTAACAGCCTTTAACCTTCCTAGTACAACCTAAGCATGACCAGGAATAACTGTAGAATATACCTTACTTTGAGTAGAGGTATTAGATACTGTTACTCAAGTATTTTCTTTTTATGGGGGGATTTCTACTTAATTACTTAAGTTCTTCCATTGTCACCACTTGACCTACCTGGGCAAGAAAGCTTTCCTGTCCCTGTTTTGGTTGAGTAATTGGTTGAGTCTTAGTTTTCCAGCAGATTTCCCAGCACAGACATCATAGTGAAAGTCAGGCTTATAGGCAACCAGTCCGATGGGGTCCTGTGCTTTAACTTATTCCTATGAATTGATTGCAAAATGTCATGGCTATAGAGTAACTTGCCTATTGCGATTATAGTGTAAATGTATTTGCAACTGCTGTGTTTGCATAAGTCAGCCAGCAACAAATTAACATTTAATAATACCTCTTTAAAAAATGTGTCACACGTTAACCTTGACTTCAGATTTAGGTGATCAGTGTCATTTTCTTGGCTCGACACACACTTTTTTTGTGAGATAAATATGAACCTGAGGAAAATGTAGGAGCACATTCTTAACTGTGGGACTTGCATATGAAGTTTTCTTTGTGATTTCCGTTAGCAGTATTTCATATTGGTCATGGTGCTGCTTTATTTCTCACCTCACCATCTCAACAGTTAGCTATCACAGAACTTAATCCTTTTTTTCTGACTTTGCTGCTTCTCTGTCTAGAAAGAGATGAACTTTACCAAGTGTCCTTTCACATCCTCATCTTGTCAGGATGGAGGGAGAAAACTTTGATGGAAAAGGTCTCCCTCTCCATCTCTCTCTCTCTCTCTCTCTGTCGGCCTTCTGAGAAATGAGGCCTTCACCCCGTTTATTGCTGAGCTGCGGCGTTTTCGAGTGGTGGGCCCCGACAGGAAAAGTGTCAGGCCAGTTTCTGACATGAATTTGCATCCCTCAATGACGGGTGACAGCACTGAAAGGCCAGGAGAAAACCGGCGGATCGATCGACTCGTGGAAACTATTCAAAGAAACAGATGAGCTGAAGGAGCAGAGGGCTTCTCATACCTCCCTTCCATCCCTCCATCTGTGCAAACCACCACTTGCTTTAAAGAACAGAACTTCATTAAATTGTGCCACTCGGTGTTTGTATCACGGTGCGGAGGGGGAGTTGTGGCGGGGATGCATGTGGGGGCGTTGAAGGATCAGAGCTTTGCAACAGAAGAGCTATTAACTCGACCCCGCCATCAGCGCTGGTCTCCTGCATACGAAAGTAGCAGGTTGTCACAGTGCGTTCCCACGACGAGAACACCGGGAGCACTGCCAGGTAATGAGGGAGCACACACACACACGCTCAGATGTATACATACAGTCAAGAGCACATACACATATAAGCACAAGCTTGCAAGTAGACAGAAAATACTGTAAAAAGAGGAGTGCACACACATATGTCTGAAAGTTGTGAGAGAAGAGCTATTTTACTTTAGCAACAACATCAAATACAGATGACAATGCTACACTGAAAATATCACTTAAGTAAAAGTAAGTACACTACCAGTCAAAAGTTTGGACACACCTTCCCATTCAATGTTTTTTCTTTCTTTTCATGACTATTTACATTGTAGATTCTCACTGAAGGCATCAAAACTATGAATGAACACACATGGAATTATGTAGTAAACAAAAAAGTGTGAAATAACCCAAAACATGATTTATATCTTAGATTCTTCAAAATAGCCACCCTTTGCTTTGATCACTGCTTTGCACACTCTTGGCCTTCTCTCGATGAGCTTCATGAGGTAGTCACCTGAAATGGTTGTCAACAGTCTTGAAGTAGTTCCCAGAGATGCTGAGCACTTGTTGGCCCTTTTTCCTTCACTCTGTGGTCCGTCTCATCCCAAACCATCTCGATTGGGTTTAGGTCAGGTGACTGTGGAGGCCAG
>VUQS01014612.1:11213-24195 GCA_015108495.1 Heterochromis multidens
GGTGATTGGGGGGGGGGGGGGGGGGGGGGGCGGGGGGGGGGGGGGGGGTGTTGATAGATGGAGAGATATCGGTATGAGATACAGGCCAGAAAGAAAGTACACGACTGAAAGTGACTGAAAAAGATAACCTTTTCTCTTTTTTTTTCCTGGAAAAACAAACAAACAAACAAAAAAGAAAAAAAATTCACCAAGACCCCATCTTCTATTCCCTGTGGTGGTCTTTATTATACAGTGGATCCCCTGAATATTAGCTTGTTTTGTATCCTTTTTTTGATTTCATCACTATCAGTGGCTCTGTTCTATAGTCCAACAATCCTGAGGGTAGGTAAGGTTTGTCTGAATATTTCCAAATGTCTCTGCAACACTGACCATCCTACTACAAATGCCCAGGGCATCACGGCCTCGTCATCCCCCCACCCTTCCCTCCCTCCCCATGGGCTGACCATCAAGGCTTTTTTAGACAGGCTGTCTCCAGCTGCTGCCCAGGCTCCAGCAGTGGACCAGTCAGCAGCAGGGAAGCCTTTGGTAGCTCCTTCCCTTTGTGTGTGTGTGTGTGTGTGTGTGTGTGTGTGTGTGGCGCCCACACAGCCACGACGCCACTAGGGGGCAGAGTTGGACATGGAGTCCACAGAGTTTACACTGGAAGACTGCACACGGCTGTTGGAAATGGACACCTCTGGGTGCTGCAGCAGATAAAGAGAGATAGATTTGTGTGGGTTAATTTAAATTGGTGTTGCCTGGTTTCCGAGTGCGCCTCTACATTCACTTACATGCCTCCTGAAGATCCTGTCCAGCAGGCTGCGTCGAGGTGGCTCTGGCGGCTGATTCCAGTCCAAATCTGGAGATCTCGTCCCATGAGGCCCAAAAACATTCAAATCTCTGAAACACTCGGTTTCTATCATCTGAATCAGAGGATAAGAAGTAGAAAGGAGAAGGAAAGGGCAGGGCGGGGGGGGACACAAGAGAAAATTTGGTGAGCTGTAAGTGAGCTTTTCCAGCAGGTTATACTAAGTGCACTGAGCATTTAAAAATGTCATATAAAATGCACACGCTTACCTCATTCTGCCACGGGATGGAAACGCTGCCTGTAGCAAATTTGGAGTAGAAGTCATTGTCAGTTTGGTCCAGATTGACTCCCTTGACTGTGGAGAACTGCTCTATGTCCAAAACATCCTTACAGTACACTGCCCGAGGCTAAGAGGGGGCAATGACCATGAAAAAGATTGGGTTGAAGGGAAAAACAGAAGACAAGTTTATCTTAATAGATAATTTATCACTGTGGAATTTTACTTGCTGTTTGTGAATTTTTTTCCCCTGTGCTGGCTATTTTTGAATATTTCTACTGGCATAACAAATAAAAAAATGTCCTTACTGACACAGGAAGAGTCAGTAAGGACACTTGGTTTTAGCAGTGTGTTTGATTTAAACTTCCAGTGTAGAATAACATCAACAACTCACATCAGGCACAAAGGGAGGCTCCACCATTCCAGCCTCCATCCTCTTGAAGTTGATGTTTTTGAAGAACAAGTGGACCTTGACGCCTGCTGCTCCATCCGCCTTGCACCCCAGCCTCTGCTTAGGGTCTTTGGTGAGCAGCTGGGTGAAGTAGAAGCAGAGATGAATCACTCAATTATTCATCATTCATCTCTCGCTATACAAACATCTTTCCGTCAAGCCTTACCATTCTGCAGATGGCCTTGGCGTCCTCTGTAAACTTGTCGTTGTACTCCTCCTCTTCCTCCTGCACCCTCCTCTCCACTTCCTCCCGTTTCACTCGCTCTTTGCGGGCGCGGAAGGGCGATCGCCCGGCGGTCATCTCGTAAACGAGACAGCCCAGTCCCCACCAGTCAGGACTCATGGCATACTTTTCGTTGTTTATCACCTCCGGAGCTGTAGACAAAAGGGGAAACTTGTTGAAATTTGTACGTTTACCTTTTTTCTTTGGAAATGTTGAGTACAGCACTTCTTACCCATGTAGCCTACTGTCCCCACTCTGCCTCTAATGAGTTCTCCATCAGGCACTTTGATAGCCAGCCCCAGGTCAGAAATACGAATGTGTCCTGCAATGCAGAGTTAGAGTCAACAGTGAGGTAGAGCACTACTGATGGTATCCACATGCACCTGACAGGCTCTTAAAAACTTTGTGCAAAATTAGCTGACTGCAATTTATCATGAGGTACATGAGCAATTTTACTTGCAAAGTGCTGCAATGCAATATTTATAAATAAGAACCGCTGAAGCTTCAAAACTCACCATTGTCATCTAATAGAATATTCTCAGGTTTCAAATCCCTAAAGATGACACAGCATGTAAGTGTGTTAAAAAAAAACAACATTCAGCATGAAGTATCAAATCACAACATACATTATTAAACAAAAAATAAATAAATATTCAAAGACTTTTCTCCTCTAACTGACCTAAAACTACACCTTAAAATGCATTTAAGACTGTGTGACATTTACAGCGCTACCTGTAGACAATCAATTCCCTGTGCAAATGTTCGAGACCACAGCAGATTTGAGCAGCGTAAAACTGGACCCTGTCTTTGTCGAAGCCAGGCGTGCCCATGTTGTAGATGTGAAACTTCAGGTCTCCGCCGTTCATGATGGTCAGCACCAGACACAGAGCGTCTTTGGTCTCGTACGCATACGCTAAGCTCACCTAGTTGAAGACAAGAACACTCATGCAGAAACTGCAAGGCATCCATACTGCACTCAATTTCTTTTAGATTTTTACTCACGACAAATCTACTGTTGACTTTCTCTAAAATCTGCTTCTCATTCAGAGCCATGGACTCTCCTTTCCTCTTCTTGATCCTCTTCTTCTCCAGCTTCTTGCAGGCATACATCTTCCCTGTTGCTCGGACCTGGCAGGCACATACCTGAGGATAAAAACACCATGTTATCTCACATTTCACTGTGAAATGACAATACTTTTAATGTCATCATCAAAATTGATCTCTGTGCCTCTTACCTCTCCAAATCCCCCCTTTCCCAGCACTCGGTACTGTCTGAATGTGTCCTTAGTGATTGGTTGCCTGACAGAACACAGGCACAGCAAAACCCATTAACAGATGCTCATAGTATTGATTAAGACAGAGACATTATGTGCAGAACTCAATACGATCCTGAGTCTGTTTCCTGTATAGATGATGGGACCTCTTGTACATAATTTCACTTTCCAGACACGGATACAATCAAGGCTGCTCTGAAAGCCTGCTGTTTACTTCCAACTGACTTTTCCATGCCATCTGCATAAAATATTGTCCCGTTTAGAATGAAGTGTGATTCTATCCAAGTCATTTCTTATCAGGAAAAGGATGTCTTCTTAAATCTTCAAATATGATGGTTAGTGCTGTCATGACATCCAATTGCCATTTCACAATTATCATGAAAAATTCTTACTACTCATACTACTGCAATATCAACAGAAAAATTTGAAAAACAAGTCAAAGTAATAGCAATAATCCTATCAGTCAAATTCATTTATAACTTTACTCACTGTGTGTTGCCTTTTTTTAAAAAAAATTAATTAGAACCCCAGTTCCAAAAAGGTTGGGATGCTGTGTAAAATGTAAATAAAAACAGAATGCCATGATTTGGAATTCTCATAAAGCCATATTTTATTCACAATATGACATTGAGAACATATTAAATGTTTAAACTGAGACATTTTGCTATTTCACGGAAAATCTCAGCTCGTTTTGAATTTGATGGAAGCCACACGTTTCAAAAATGGGGCAACAAAAGGCTGCAAAAGTAAGTGGTACTAAAAAGGAACAGCTGGAGGAACATTTTGCAGCTAATTATGTTAATTGACAACAGGTCAATAACATGATGAGCATCTGAGAGAGGCAATCTGCAAAAAAAACAGCATCTCTAAATTTTGGCAAAATTTCAGAATAGTGTTCCTCAACGTACAATTGCAAAGACTTTGAATATCTACAGTACATAATATTGTCAAAAAGATTCAAAGAATCTGGAGAAATCTCTGTGCCCAAGGGAGCTTGCACATCTGGAAAGGCACCATCAGTGCTGAAAGGTATATACAAGTTTTAGAGCAACATATGCTCCCATCCTTATGACGTCTTTTTCAGAGAAGGCCTATCATATTTCAGCAAGATAATGCTAAATCACATACTGCATCTATTACAACAGCATGGGTTTGTGGTCTGGGTGCTGAACTGGCCTGCCTGCAGTCCAGATCTTTCACCAGACGAAAGCATTTGGCACATCATGAAATGAAAAATACAACAAAGAAGACCCAGGACTGTTGAGCAGCTAGAATCTTATATCAGACAATAATGGGACAACATTCCTCTCCAAAAAGTCCAGCAGTTGCTCTCCTCAGTTCCCAGATGTTTATGGACTGTTGTTAAAAGAAGAGGGGGAAGAAGGGATACACCGAATATCCTCGTAAAGCTCGTCTTCTCTTCTCTCTGAAAATCATTTGAATTTTGTCTCTAGCACAAACAGTAACAGAATTACGGTCATTTAAAGAGCACTTGTTAAATGGGCTCGCCGCTGGGCCGATGCTAAAAAAAAAAGGGTTAACATTTCAGTTTAAACATCTGTTATGTTTTCTATGTTCTATTGAGAATAAAATATGGGTTCATGAGATTTGCAAATCATTGCATTGTGTTTTTATTTATATTTTACACAGCATCCCAACTTATTCAGAATGGCTGTTGTAAAAATACGAAGTCCATGGAGGTGGTGAGAGTCTGTAATCATAAATGCCCAACAGCATACAAAAATAACAACTGCACAGCTATTTCCAAAGTTATCAAATGTCCATTACTGACATGATATTGATATTTCATTTGCAAATATCACAGTTATAGTCAATACATATTTAAAATTCTGCATAATGCTGACTTTACTTTTTTATTTTTGGAATTTACCTGTAGCTGGAGTCTATGTTAGTCTCTTTTTAGGTTGTTTCTATGATTCACTGAACTTTTACGGCAACGTGATCTGGAGAACAGACAGTGGCTAATTTTTGTTTTATGTTGTAGCCTAAAACATCTTCAAACTTCACTTCAAAAATAATCAGACAAAAGAAGCAATAGATGAATGTAAGCGTATTTACAGTTTTGAACTTGAGTGTTTCTAACACGCTAAATTCACTTTTTTCTCAACTGAATTAATACTTCAATTTTTACCCTACTATATTTATCGGACAATTCTCAGTAGTAGTCATTTTACAAATTAAATTATATGTAATCCATATTGTCTGTATTTAAAATATTGCATAGGCATTTTTCAGTATGACTGGTCAAATAATTCACCAGCTCCAGTGTCTGTCAAGCTCGTGAGATTTATTTGTAGGACAAGCCCATGATCACTATTCCTATATTATTGCTGTGTTGGGATCATGAGAAGTTACCGTTCTATTTTTTTAATTAACATGATTATCAGCAGATTGTTAGGCTCTGAATCTGTAGTTCTCATTACAGTGACAATTCAAATAAAATGGTTAAAATGTTTTAATCTTCTATAAATACTAACTTTCTATGCTTAGCCCTACTGACTGAATTAGTTCATCTATAGATAACATTAAAATTTTTTCCCCACAACCAACTGATAGAAGGTAAGATTTCAATTAACTAAAATATTCTTTGGTTGACTCCAGCCCCAGTTTGCAGCTAGGAGGTCTACATCAACACCGTGATTGCTGTACATGGCAACTAGTTCACATTCTTATCCTTGACTACACCCACTAAATTACATTTTATAAATGTCTGCATTCAGAATTTGAATATGTTTATATTATACTGAAATGAAATGGATGTAAGCAAACGAAAACCAACCAACCTCTCGAGCATCTTCCACTGTAGAAAGCGGTCAAAGTACATGCTGTTCTGGTAGTCTGCAAACGGAGCTCCACTCAGGTAGTCATGGACAGCCCTGGTGCAATGCAAAAATATTCAGTTAAAATACATGTCGTGGGGTGAAAATGCAGAGACACGGCAGAGAAAAATAAGCGAGAGTCCTGCAGACTGGTGAGATTGAATGAATGAGGAACTCACTTCCGGCAGTTGCTGAAGATCTCCTTACATGGACTCAGCTCGAGGTTCTCTCTGCACTGGTCTGCAAAAACCTCTGCTATGTCTACACGCTGAGGTGACTACATCAACACATGTAAACAGACACACAGTAGCACACATACAGAAATAGATCACTCTTTATTACACACACTACATCAAATTAAAGAGATACATGAACGCCCACCCTCATTTACGTTGAACTGACACTACACTGGCTTTTTAATGTGTACATTGAAAATTTGAAATAAAATGTGAAAAAAAAGGTCTCTGAAGTTTTTAAAATGTATCAAATGAGGAAACTTACATTTTCTGATAGAAAGGTTTTGATGATCTGGTACCCTCTGCTTTTTCTTTTTTCATCAGGTGTTACCTCATAGTCTTCCTGAACAAGAAAACAACTCAGTGTCAATAACAACATCCTGTGAAAGTCTTTGGTCCAAGTAGAAGTAGTTATTTATTAGTGCCACTTTCAAATAAGGAACCTTTATGTCATGAATGTTTTCTAGGTTATAAACAATGGCATTATCATTGGTTGATCAATTATTGGCTAATTTATTAGTTCAGATGTAAAACATTTCTAATGACCTTTACTTTGTCAAGTTGTGAAACATTTTTTTTTTAGATTCCTTTAGATCTTAGATCTACAACCACAGACTTGGCAGAGTAAAAAGAAATGTAAAAACATTTTATTTAGCAATGCAACGATTTATTGGCTGATGTGTTGTGAAACAGTCTTTCAATCTGACCTTTTATTAATTACTTCACTGACATTTGTAACAGCTTGATTGCTGACTTTTTCTAAGGGCAAAGCATTATTAAATGTTTTATTAACCACAAAGTCCAAATGGACTTGGAAGACACCCACTATTCTTTTGCAGTTGTTGAATAACAGAATTTTTTGTAACAAAAATAATAACTTCTCCCTCCCAGTCACACTAAGTCAAACCGGTTTTATCTCTAGCATCCCAAATCACAAATTTGCATCAATGTGATTTCTAATCTGCATGGGAGATTTGGTTAAAACAAGGAAAAAAATTCCCCTAAAAAGGTGGAAGAAAAAATAATAATAAAATAAAAACTAAACACACCTCAAGTGTTTTATAATCATTCAACCAGAAAAAGTCAGCTGTGATAAATGGCATGTTACTGAAATCCTCTTAAATTACACTGATGATGATTTAGAGCAGAAGGGATTCAAACTGGATGCTTAACTTTTTCCCCTTTCTTCTTTCCAACTGTGAAAAAAAAAAAACAAACCCAAAATGCCAAATGTCTCTCAAATACTTCCTGCTTTTCCTTTGAAAGACAAAGCAGCTGCTGTGCAGTCACAGACACACACCTCTCTCTCTCTGTATATCTGTGTTTCACTGTCACTCTCACATAAACATATGCTGCTCTTGGCTCTGTGTTTGCACACATGCAGCTGATGACACTAACAGGTCGGGTCGTTACGAGCTGGACACACTGGACTTCTCGCAGGGGCAGTGACATGAAAAGCTCGGTGACGCATTTGGAAGCCAGCACTTTTAACCTCTCAAAAAGGGGAGGGGAGGGCAACATGGCATCCATGCGGCATGCTGGCATGGCTCTTTCTATTAGTGGGCTTTTTCCAACATGGTCCTGTGTTGCCTGGCAACCACACAGTAAACACGGTGGGATTCCTTGAGGTCCTGCAGTGTCACAGTGTGTCACACCAGCGTCACCAGCTTTCCACTACAACACACACACACTTACACACACACACACGTTAGAAACGTATATACGATATGCACCGTAAACGCACACATAAGCTCGGAGCTTAAGGAAAAACTGGCTTTAAAAAGCCACAGCATCACAGACACTACAGAACAAAGCTGAAAGAAGCCAGTGATAAACACATACTGTACATAAACATGTAAGATTATGACTAAAAGACAGAGAGAGAGAAAGAGAGAGAGAGTACTGTGATTGCTGCCAAGTGTTGATTAACTGAGGCTTTGTTATCAGAGGTTTCAGAGAAACATACACACAGTAAATGAGCTGTCTGACTCCCACCCTTTGCCGGTGGAGCGGGGAGGGGGGGGTCAGCCAAAGGGGAAAGAAGACGCCTCTTTAGCCTTTTGGAAGCAGAGTAGATCCAACACATACAAACACCTTCTCATGATGTAAGAGGAACCACTGGAGCCACCTAAGTTGCACACACCAAAACACACACTCTCTCTTCCTTTTAAACCACTGTGTTCATGCTTTCATATGACTTACACACTTGTTTTTTTTATGCATACATAAAAGAAGAACAATTGCTGTAAATTGTAGATCAAACTAATTACTACTCACTAGATTACACAATAAAACTGTCTGCTAAACCTCATAACAGCAAAGGACCAACATGTTATTTAATCACTTGTAATACAGCCACCTGCCTGGTTGTAAACACCCTCAGACCTGATTAATTGTCGAACGGGGTGTATAAAGCTTAACGGTGAGTATGGGCTCCAAGTTCGTCACATGGATTGCAGACTTAACTCCAACATGTGCTTGGCTTGAGTGTGTGTAAGTGCTTTCCCCCCACACAGAGGGGGACAGAGGATGATGGTCACTTTTAGGGCTGGGTGGTTAAAAGTGGGAAGAGAAGGGGAGGGATGGGGGTGTGCTGGGACTGGAAGGGGTGGTGAGGGAAACAATGCGTCCTTTCTGCCCTGTCACATGTCTGCCAAGATATTCTGGGCATAGATAGATAAAAAGACTTAAATGTGTCATGTGGGAGGTATTTTGTCTAGACGCAGAGTTGGGGTGGTAGGGGGGCAAAAAGCTGGATAGATTGGGGATCTGGCTGGTTGAATAATCACTACTCAATTTAATTGTCTCCTCTTGCTGCGTGACCCATCAACACCGGCATCGTTGCAGCCTGTGCTCTAATCAAAGTGAGTACACTAAAAAAGTGTGTGTTTCCAGGCCTACATTTATCCAGGGAAAAGCACAATTTTTCCCACATACTCTGTTAAATTGCACCTGGGAACAGGCTGTCCATTACATAATTGATCACATGCAGGTTACAATAAAAGAGAATTGTACTACTCAACATTTGTAGTCATTTTATTTTAGATGAGCATTTAATTCCACACAAAAGAAAAATAAAAGTAGGTTTCTTATTTAGAGAAAATAGCACTGATTTTGTTGGTTGAAAGCTGAACGTACATTAGATTTTATCAAAGCTAAGTTTGTTTCAAGTTGCGTTTTTCACAATTATAGGTGATTTTTTTTTTTAAACAAGAGGAAATGTAAGCTACATATAGTCATTGCAAGATGATATAATGATAATAAAGGTGTAAACTATTTCTCTCAAAACGTCACCTATAAAGTAGATTCAAATGTAAGATAATGCCTTTAATATTTCTGCTCCTGGCCATGGAGCGGAAATGTCCATTTTCCAGCGTTCTCATCCAGGACTGGTGACGGGTCAGATTTAACTAATGAGCCAGTCCATTTCATGCATACATAATATGTACACAGCAGTGCAGGCAAATAGTCAGATGCACACTCTTAGCCACATATCGTTGGCGTGAAAGTTCCTCACTGTGAGTGAAGATACAAAGTTCACCAAAGTAAACCACAGGGGGACCACCACAAAAATTTTTGTAACAACAAACCTAATCAGACACTTAAATCACCCTCACCCAGCTGAACATGGACATTTTAAAGAAGCTAACAAAGGAAAAGTGGCTAAAGCTAAAGCAATCCAGAGCTCAGAGCCAGCAACAAGCTAGCAGCCTTGGTATGAGCAACGGATCAAAGCAGTTACAGGGAAAATTATGGAGACAAGTGAAGAGAAAAGGGTCGATGTCCTGTTATCTGATGAAGTTATAAACATACTGGAATATGATGTAAGTACCTGAGATTTGTTTTGTTGTATAAATCTGTTGCACCTGCTTTTGTTTGATAAGGTAAAATATGTCAGGTAAAGGTGGAGATACAGCATCTTATTTTTGTTTGTACCTCCTTCCAGTAGTAGAGCACTTTATATTCAATTGTTTCAGTTTAAGAAGATCCTGTAACTTACCACAGTTTGGGGTCAATTTTAAAGTTTCTTTTATTATGAAAATAATATTTTGCATTGAAGAAAAGTTGATTTTGTTTGTATATGCTGTCAATTAAAGTTCTTAGAAAGAAAATCAGAATCGGAAAAAATCGGCATCAGCAGGTCACACTTGGAAAGAAAAATCATAAATTGGAATTAGCCTACAATATTGCAATTGGTGCGTCTCTAGTTTTTGTTTCTGAACATTATGTTTCACATTTACACAAGAAAAGGATCTAACTGATGAGTTTGGCAAATGTAAAATTATCTGAAAGGGAGAGACACTTTCTTTATCCTACACTAATATGGGCTTCCACAAGGCTGATTTTCCAGGGCTAGAGTGGATTTTTCAAATGTAATTTCATGAAATAATGTAGCTGGCTAACATTAGGCATTATGCTGCCTAATGTTAGTAAAAGACACAACAGAGAAAAATAACGTGCTGATTATTCAATTCTGTACAGTTTTGCACTTTTGTTTTGGAAATTTTAAAACACCCTCTTTGAAAGTATCAAAGTGTATCCCTCTTGTAAGAACTCCACTCTTAGAAAACTACAAAATCACTATTACCATCCTCTGTCTCATAATGTCTGCTACTGCCTGGCCAAAAAAAAAAAAAAGGTCACCACCTGGATTTAATATAGGTAAGATCCTTCCACTGGATAACTACAGTGATTACTGTATTTCGGCTGCCAACAGCTTAACTTAACCCTAACTGCTGCTGTGAGTAGCTTCGCATTTCTTAAACAACCTTGTTGGAAGACATGGTCATGTGAAAGATGTGACTCTGTCTCTGAAGGCCCAAATTACTGGCCTGCATCAAGCAAAGAAAACTACTAAGGAGATTTCTAAAACTACTAAAACTGTCATTAAAACCTGGTGAACCATCATCTTATAGAAAGAAATGTAGTCGGAAAGAAAAACTCGAATGATCATGAGATCAGAGATCATTTAAACATTTGGTGAAATCAAATGATAAAAAATCAACAGTAAAACTCAAGAGATATTTTTAATAGTGAAATAGGGACTGAGACTAAACAGCTGTGTGTAGCCTTAAGAAAACCACTTTTCAGTGAGGCTAATCAGAAAAAAGGCTTCAGTTTGCTAGGGAGCATAATGATTGGAGCAATGGAAAAAGGTCACATGGTTTGATAAATGTTTCAGGGTGATGGGCACATCACGATGAGATTAATGAAGTGTTGGACCCATCATGCCTAGTGATGCCTAGGGGCAATGTTATGATCTGGGGCTGCTTCAGTTGGTCAGGTCTAGGTTCAGCAATGTTTTGTGCCCAAAAAATGAGGTCATCTGACTACCTGAATATACTGAATTGCCAGGTTCTTCCTTCAATGGATTTTTTCTTCTTCGGCATATTCCAAGATGACAATGCCAGGATTCATCTGGCTCAAATTTAGATACAGTGGTTCAGAGTTGGTCTTGAGACATAATTTTCACACATGGATTGGCCACCACAGAGTCCAGACCTTAAACCCAAGCAGAGGGAGAATCTTGGGATTGTGCTGGAAAAGACTTTACACAGCAGCCCAGCTACCCCATCATCAATTCAATAAGGAGAGATCATTAGAAGGAACTGAACATGATTTATTGATATACAGAAAACGATTGCGCTATTTGGCAATTAGACTCTGATGGCCTGTCACAGCTCCTTTTAGCTACCCTGATCTCCTTGCTCAGCTTGTTTCTGGCCTGTTTGTACAGGGCCCGGTCCTCACTGCTGTAGGCCTCCTCCTTGGTCTGGCGCAGCTTTTTCAGATTTGTAGTAAACCATGGTTTGTTATTATTGTATATGCAAAAGGGTTAGTCTGCACACACAAGTCCTCACAAAAACTGATGTATGATGTCAAAAGTGAGTTCATTTAGATCGGCGGTTGCAGCTTCAAAAACACTCCAATCTGTGCAGTCAAAGCAGGCTTGTAATTCCTCCTTCGACTCCTTGGTCCACTTCTTCACAGTTTTAACCTCAGGATTAAAAGTTTTTAATTTCTGTCTGTAGGTAGGTATGAGGTGAAGCAGACAGTGATCAGAGAGTCCAAAAGCTGCACAGGGAACAGCGCGATAGGCTTCCTTTAAAGCAGTGTAACAATGGTCCAGTATGTTAGTGTCCCTGGTGGGACACTTAATGTGCTGTCTGTATTTTGGAAGTTCGTGGGTGAGATTTGCACTGTTAAAATCCTCTAGAATAATGATACAGGAGTCTGGGTGTTTTTTCTCCATGTCTGTTATCTGGTCAGCGAGCTGTTTTTGAGCCTCTGACACACAGGCTTGTGGTGGGATGTAAACACCAACCAGAATGAATGAAGAGAACTCCCTCTGTGAATAAAAAAGTTTGCAGTTTATAAGAAAAGACTTCAGGTGAGGGCTACATGACTTTCCTAACACTGTGACATCAGTACACCAACCTTTATTAATGCAGAAGCAAATTCCACCTCCTCTTGTTTTCCCCAAGAGCTCTGCGCTGCGATCTGCTCGAAAAAAAACCTAAATCCAAAGAGCGCAGTCTGGGATGTGTTCACTGCGCCGGGTTTCAGTGAAGCAGAGGGTGGCGGATCCACAAAAGTCAGAGTTTTTAGAGTACAGGAGCAGCTTGTTCATCCATTTTATTTGCCACTGATCGCACGTTTGCCAGGTGTATAGACAGGAGCGGGGCGCGCAGTCCCTGCTGACGCAGCTTGAAGAGGGCACCGTGCCGGTGTGCCAAAAAGTGATCATCTGCCAAAAAGTGATTTCCGATATTTGCCTAAAAGTGATTGCCAGTATTTAAATGGTTGTAAATGACTTGTTGGCCTATAATCTGTGAAACATATCTCAAACATATCTCTCGTAAATGATATTAAGCCATTTTAAACCAGAAAGAA
>VUQS01014617.1:7983-18765 GCA_015108495.1 Heterochromis multidens
CCCCCCCCCCCCCCTCTTTTTCCTTCCCCCCCCCCCCCCCTCCCCATTTCTACTAAACCACAGACAAGAGCTGATAATCACCACCATGAGTATGCCTTGTCTCCAACACACTGCCTCTGTTGCCACTGCAGGATGTGCTGCTGCTGCGTCCTGCCTTACTGCCGTGACAGATCTGGGGGGCTGCCGAGAAGGAAACCAGAGGGCTGGATGGATGCTCTGCCTCAGAAAAACATCTGTCCACCAGCAGGAGTTGGGCTCACAGCTAAATCACTGATATGTAAATATATATATTAGAAAAGTCCCATCAAGCTGACCCACACGTAAAATCTTTGGAGACAGAAAATGAACAGGAGAGAAGATGTGTGTGTCTGTGTGTGTGTGTGTGTGTGTGTGTCAGCAGTGTGACAGTACCTGGGGTGCTACTGTACACTATTGCCCTACCTTCACTGTATATAGTCAGTGATAATGAGGCTAAGAGGTGAGAATATTGTAAATAGTGAGAAAAACAGGTGAGGGTACACTGGGTTCACTGCGCGCGCACGGAACCACACTGCGTGTGTATGTGCGCGCGCGCGTGTGTCTGAACATCATCATTTAAGGTCTAACCACACACGCTGCATGCCCACAGTAAAGCCCAGATGACCCAGCAGCACGAGCAGCACGCATGCAGAGCTCCGTCCAGGTAACTGCATTGATGAGGTTAGGGTAAGAAAAAAAAAACTCAAAAAGAAATGTAGCCAGAGGTGCGCAGCACAGCTGGCTGAGTGGACTGCAAGCAAAATTTGAGTGTTTTGTACATAAGACGCTTGACGCGCACTCACCAAGGGAGAGCGAGAGAGAGAGTCTGGGGGCTCACGCTGCCTGCTGGAGCTGTTGCGGTGTCAACGCTGGCTGGAGGCTCGCGCAGCTGTCGGCGGCGGTGTTCACTCCTCTTCTCGCCTGGGTCACGGAGCCGTTGCCTTGACGGCTGCAGCCGTCAGCGAGCAGCATTCTCCCTTCATCTGAGCTCCCCGCGTCGGAAGGAGATAGTCCTCCCACATCAATATAAACGCTGTCTTCTCCTGCCGCGCGCCACCGTCTCGAGCGGCTCAACAGAAAAACCGCTCCTCTGGCTCACATCAATATCTGCACCACAAAAGATGGAAAAGCAAAAAACAGAAAGGGAAGATAATTAAAAAATAAGGAGCGGAGATGCTGGTTCACAGTCTTCTCTCTAATTAAGGTGCTGTCACAGCCGCACGCAAACACTGTGCTCCGGTTTGGGGTGACAGGCACGGGACTCCCCACTATGCGGGAGGCGAAAATCGACCGTGCGCCCGTGCGTCTCTGCCTCTGCAATTCCAGCTCTCTGTCTCTCGTGCGCTCCAGTCTCGGCTGTGCCTCTCCAACGTGCCTGACTGTCAAAGTCATCCGGGCACCCGTAGCTGCTTTACTTTACACCTCTGGAACTATGGGAACAGTAGTTTTCTAAAGAAAGAAAGCGAGTCCTGGTGAACTTGGAGGGTGGCACAGTGCGAGGAGTGGAAGTCCAAACAATAGCTATATATCCATTACATTAATATGTTTTAGACTCTTGAAAGCCGTACGGTCTTTGGTAACAAGTTACAATAAAGGAAACAAAAATTGCCTGGTTTATAAAGAAAAAGAAAGACCTGACAGTTAATGAAAAATTCATTATTAATAATTTTCTAATAACAGCTTATCCAGCTTATTATGGTAGATAATGATTCAAGTAAGATGAAGTAAAGTGACGCATTATACTCAGGTAGTAGTAAAGTAAACCCAAAGTAATCAGTAACTACTGAGTAATGGCTTAGTAGCTAATATTGGAGCAATCAGTAATGAATGAGTAATTACTGATTTGTGCCACTCAGAGTTGGAAAAAAAGTGTGACGTTAGATTGATTTATGAAAAAAATATGAGCCAGTGAATGACTCATAAAGTATCAGATTGTTCTTGCTTCATTCCTTAATTTCTGTAACAATTTCCAACAAGGGACACAAAAATGTGTTTATAGTTTGTAGAACAAAGTCTCCGGTAAATTCTCAGAAATTAAAGCTGCTCTGTGTTGATGAAACAATTATACTGTACAGGCACTAGAGCTGACTGATGATCGGTATTTTCACTGGCATGGCAATAACATCCACAATGAACACATTGCAAAAGACTGCCATGCATTTACTCTACATACATTTGACCTTGCTCGATAAAATGTGCACATTCAAAATATTTTATAAAGTAACGTAAAGTCTAAAGCTTCAATGCACATTTCAGTATTTATTTATTTATTGAAAGTCCTATATTCACATATCGAACAACGGATTTGCACATCACATTTATTATTAGTTATGTTTGTCTTTCCCCTATGATGATAGATCTTTAAGTAGCAGTTGAACTAATGTAGTTTTCATACAGATATTTTCATTCATATAGTACTTAAATTAAACGAGTAGGCCCATTCAGTAAAAACAAAGTCTTGATGTGTATTTAAAATCATAATTAGGTGAAAGAGTTATTAAAGGAAAATAACAAAACAATATTTCCCTTTCAAGTCAATAAAAATGTTTAAAGTATCTCAAAATTGCTTCTAAGCATATAATTTCATATATGCATATAAGAAAAGAGAGCATAGTGTGATGATGTGACAGTATAAGTGTCCAAACACAAATGAGAGACATGCTGCAACTCGAAAAAAGATATCTGATCTTTATTACAACATGACAGGGGAATCTCATCATGAAGCTTACATTCATTTCAGACACCATCCTTCTGCAGTCCTCTGATTTTTTTTTTTCCCCCCCGTTATGGATACCATATCGCCCTGCCCTCCCAAAGGATGAAAATTGTATACATGTTAACTAGATATAGAAATCTTTGTGATGCACAGATATATCTGAGTTAAATTAAAACACACAAAAGAGATAATTCATACAAAATTGTCATACAAAATATCAGACAAATAAAGCGCATTCCTGACCCTCGCTCAAAGTTTTATAGCAGTTTGGAAACAGTCTTTCATTTGACCAGTTTAAGGCACATGTTGGTGATAAGATGAAAAGCAGGAGACAGGCATGAATCTGATATCAATTCAACAGCCTTTTTCATCAGGACAGAGATAAAAAACTGATCTCTGTTCAGTTAACACAGAACTGTGAACCTAGTACACAATCTACATAATCTGGTCAGTAACCATATAGGTGCATGAGGTTCATTTTGGCTGCTTTTGGAGACTGTTTAAAACAATGCATGATAATCACCTGTTGCACCTGCGGCCCCTTCTCTTGCAACATATTTAGCTGAGGCAAAATGTCAAATCTAGCTCTTCTCAGAAAGAGAAATCAAAGGACCTGAACATATATGGCAGCTGAATAGATCATGTACCCACTCGACTTCCCCCCACCTCAACACAGCCATCTACATCTTCTTTCAGTTCCTTGTTGTCATGGTTACACAGTGAAGCAACATTACTGCAAGGCCTGACCAGAAGAGCTCCGACTCTACAACACGCCTAACTGATCTGTCCTGAACAGGCTGCAGTGAACAAAGACCAAAGAGGGGAAACTGTCTTTAAACAGTTAAAACAAAGCAATGATATGGATCTTTAATATATGTGTGTGTGTCTTGTATTGTACGTGCATGTCGAATATCCTGAGAGCACGAGTATGTACTACAGCATGCCTGTCAGTGTATTTGTATGCACGTGTCTGCGTCTGTCTCCGTCCATTTATTGCTTCACGCCTGCCCTACACGTGTGTGGTCACAGGTTTTCTCCGGGCTGGTACTGTGGCTCTGTGGCGGTGAAGTAATCCTCCAGGAAGGACTGCAGGTACTCAAAGGTATGCCTCTCATCAGGCTCCCGCCTCCAGCACTGCAGCATCAGTTCATGGAGTGAGGTGGGGCAGCCCGGGGCACAAGGCATCCGGTAGCCCCGCTCCACCTGCTCCAGCACTTCACGGTTGTTCATTCCTAAAAGAGACATAGGTGGAGAGGGGGAATGTGGGGGTATGAGAGGGAGACAAAAGGGTCAAGTAAACAATGGATTTTAAATAAAAATAAAGATCTGACCACTTTCAGTATTGTGTTAACTTATAAATGCAGCATAAAAATCTGGAATTCTTCTAAACCATTTACATATATTTATTAACTGCAATATAAGGGAACTTTTAAAATAATTCTGCAATAATGTGTAAAAACTTTAAAGCACTTCTGAACAGTCTTAAACTAAAACAGGTCTGTCCATCAGTGTTTTAACCATGTATGTTTGAAAACTTTATAAATCCCAGCTTTTCAGGGTTTTTATAGCACTCTGAATTTGCCCCCCATGGTCAGATTGTCAACACGAAGCTCCTGAGTCTGAGGGAGAACATTCGGTTCAAACAACCTGAACTGTGCCATCATGGTCACACCATAACAATCTTTATGGTTCCCTGCAACTTCAGCCTCTTCAGACAAAACAAAATTCAGTATGAAGGCACACTGATGGGCATCCAGTGAGCATTACGGACCTGTTACTTCAATCAGGAATGGTTTAAAATTTTTACAGGTGAGTCACAGAACTTTATGATCCCTTCACATTGCTGCTCTTTGATCAGTCTTACATTATTCTTTTTGACAGTCCTGTAAAAGAGGTTTGTAATCACAGTGAGACTGGCAATAGTTTAAACTTTCTGGTGTAAAGGAAGAACTTAAAAAACTCAAAAATGCCATTTTCATTTTTTGAATTCAAATATTTTGTCCTATCGGTTTTTCCCGAAGTGCCTAAGAACATACGAGGAAAGCACATAAGCTGCATGTCAGTTTAGACAGGAGGTTAGCAGGTTCTTCAGAGATGGTTACTCTTCTGTCTCTGTTCAGCTGCTGCGATTAGGTTTCTTTGAAACATTTGCAACTACTTTTCCAGATGGTCGATAGTGTATAAAAAAATTATAAGAATCTAGATCCTGGAGAATTTCACTGTGGCTAAGGACAAACCTGTTGTTGCATGTGAATTGAAACATCAAGCAGTACCTGGATATGGCACACGTCCCTTAGTGATGAGTTCAGTTAGTAGGATGCCAAAGCTCCAGACATCTGACTTGATAGTAAAGCGTCCATACAGCGCAGCTTCTGGAGCCGTCCACTTGATGGGGAACTTCGCCCCTGAAACCATGGCAACACAGTGGAGATGCATAATCATATAATTAGGATAGGTTATGTATAAAAATATAGACATGGAGGCAGATGGAAACTGTTAATCATAACACTGTGCGAGCGTGGCTCTTTTTCTCAAGCGCACACAGATTACATGACATTCTGCTACCTTGTCTGGCTGTGTACTCGTTGTCCTCGATGAGCCTAGCCAGGCCGAAGTCGGCGATCTTGCACACCAGGTTATCTCCAACAAGAATATTAGCTGCTCGCAGGTCACGATGGATGTAGTTCATTCTCTCGATGTATGCCATTCCAGCTGCAATCTGCACGCCCACACAGACGACAGGTGTTCAGAGTTGTAGAGTATAAGCTTTTTTTTTTGTTTTCCCCAGTGTACCCATCTTTAACTCACCTGTGCAGCCATGTCAACCAGCTGAGGCAGCTTCAGACTCTGCCCTTCTCCATCTTTTAAGAAGTCCAGCAAACTTCCTAAAAAAAAACAAAACGAACAAGGTACAGGTGGGATCATGACAGCTTCTTATACCTACTGCGGTCAGCATATAAGCGGCATTTCCTTTGCATAACTTTTTTGATGTCTTTTCAGTTTTTAGTGAATTTTGAAGCAATATTTCACCTGTCACCCCCACAGGAAAGTCTCATAACATGGCCAAAAAACCAAAGAGAATCCCTGGTTTTGGTAGGGATTCAGTGTTTTGTTTAGCAGGGAATCATGGGAGCTTGAACTCTGACCTTCCACTTCACAAAATGTCACCTTAAATTACTACCCCTTCTGCCAAATTATTATTGTGTGGCGTGAAAGGCTTTGCTGGTGACTGCTTAGGTTTTTGTTCTTGTTAGTTTGTTTGATGCCGAGCAAGCAGGATATCTGAAAAATGTCCTTTTGAAAGATGGATGAAAGTTAGAGTGGCAGCCAATTAAAATTAATTATTAGTGCAGGTCTGGAAGCAGGATTTTTTTTATTTATTTATTTATTGGATAGATTTCATTACAAGATAGGGAGTTTCTGAGAACCAGCTTTAATTTCCCAAGAACTACTGCACTTAATTAAAGAAATCTACTGTGTGTCCCATTATTATTTGTTTATGTGTTTATCCCAGTAATATGCGTTTATTATTTTGCTCTGTAACAGTATTATCATGCCAAATTCAGAGGTTTGTCAGCTCACTTAGGGAGGAAAAAGCCAATCCAATTTATGGGGCATTCACTTCAAATGCTCGTGGTCATTGAGGCTTCTACCTGCTGTAAGGGCAGGAGTTCATATCTACAGTGTGTGAAACTCGTGTAGTGGTTTACTTTTCCTGATACCTTGGCTCATGAACTCAGTGATAATGTAAATGGGCTCCTCAGACACAACGGCGTAGAGCTGCACCAGCTTGTCATGACGGAGTCTCTTCATGATCTGAGCCTCCTCCAAGAAGGCCTCAGGGGACATGGTTCCTGGCTTCAGAGTCTTCACCGCTACCTTGGTGGTGCCGTTCCACATGCCTGGCATACAGAAAAGCGTGTGTTAACGCACACCCCAGAACATGGACAAATGTACCTGTTTTTCTGTCATTGTGACAAGGTGATAGGTGCATATACAGTACCTGCAGCACTGTATACAACAAATATAACAACACAAACACCCACACATACAGATATAGATATCTGCTTGATATAAATATCTGTATGTGTGACAACAGGTGCACAATATGCAGGCTTTAATAAACATTGTCAATTTTTTTTTTGCATGCATATGATTGTTATTTCACAGAGCATGCATGGTGTGAGAGAGTGAGATAAGGAGGGAGGGAAGGAGGAAGGAAGGGAGGAAGGGAGGTTTTCTGGTCTTACATCAAAACCAGCATCACCTGAGCTACATGGACACACAGAGCTCGGCCGGCCTCAGGGAGAAACTCTGCACAGCTCACAAACCCAAAACACTGGGATTTGACAGAAAATTGTTCGTAAGTGTAAATGCAAAAACATCTTTTTGGCAATGCCAGCTAATTAAACTAGAATAAACAAACTTTGCTCACATATACTGGCATAAATGGCCATCAACAGTGCAGAAAATGAGTGCTACCAACAATCTTTGCCACAGCACAGCAGCAGACACTACACAGGACAATGACAGACAGCTTTCCCTCTATGCCTCTAGAGGGTGTCAGAGGTTGGTGGTGTCGGTCTCACCCATCCACACGTCCCCGAAGCAGCCCTGCCCCAGCTTCTGTTGCAGAGCCAGCGTTTCCCTCAGTACCTCCCAGGCGTCCCGCCCAAGACCCATGGTGAGCGGGGTCGAGTTGGGACAGGGCTTTGTCAGGTAATAACACAGCCCGTCATTAGAGCCTAAGTTGAGAAGGAAGAGGGGGAGGAGGTGGGTGGCAAAGAAGGTGGAGATGAAAAAAGGGAGGAGAGGAGCAGGTGATTAAGAATGGGAGAAAAGAGGTACAGTGGTGGGTGGAAAGATGGAAGGAAGAAGGGTGGGGGAGGTGACAAAGAGGTGAAGTGAGATGATGAAACATGCACATGCAATCACGGGGGACGACGGGAGCAACTTTGCACACCTGGATGTAAAACACAAAAATCACTTTTTTTAAGTATTTGCCTGAGAAAATGTAAAAACTGGTTCAGACTACATCTGACAATTATGTGCGTGTCTCTACATCTGTGTGGTCTGATCCTCAGGTGTATTTGTTGCAGGTACAGGCAGAGAACAAAAAAAACAGATCACAGGGCTTTACAGTGTTTGTTCCTCACACCAGAAATGTTTACTGATGTTCTTGGAACTCAACAAACGCTTATGTATTATATGTAACTGCTGCAGTTTTAATGTGTTTTCATTCTGGTGTGCATCTGTTGTTATCTCCCCTCCTCTCCCCACTCATCCCTCCCCCTGGTCCTACCCATCCAAACTTCTCCGAACTGGCCGTTGCCCAGTTTCTTAATCAGCTGGAGAGATTCGCGGGGAATCTCCCACATATCCTTGGTCTTCACTGATAAGTCGGCCAGCTTAGGCATGCCCCGCTTACAGCTGCCAATCAAACGGCAGCACAGTCCCGCTGCTCTCTCTGAGAGCGAGAGGGAGAGACAAACAGGCAGACACACACACACAAAAAAAGGAAACGGGAGGAAAAGAAAACAGCAGGTGCAGAGATAAAGGAAGAACAAGACAGGTTGCTTATGCGCTTATGCAATTGACAAGTTAACGGAAAACTAAAGGCACAAGGAAAAATTCAGCACAACAGACATAAACACACACTCTGAACAGCAGCAGCATGTGCAGATACAAAAAGGCAAAACAGGGACACTTGAGTTATGCTGCTAAAACTGTCAGATAGCTTCTGATCATCTCAAATGGCAAAAAATGTTTTCACAACCAGCCACTAGGGGGCAGATTTATACTGACAGAGAGGAGAAGAAGTACAGGGTGTGAGCCCTTCTTGTTACACAAACTCTAAATCAAGATTAAAAAGTCTCCAGTGATCAGTGGTTCAAGCACTCAATTACCTTTACCAAAGTAAATGTAATTAACCACATTTCACAAATGCACCATTACAAGTTTTGTAACTGCAAGGCAAATGTGCTATTTCCAAAATGTATTTTACGCATCAAACTAGAGTAGTAGGTCATTTTCATGAAACATCAAAATGTAAGCTGCATTTTAATGTTGCGGTTGGTTGAGGTTGACCTCAGTTTAATTACTTGATAGAATAATTGACAAAATGAGTTTAAAAGTTTGAACGCTGATTATTCATCATTCATTTTTATGGAAAATATGAATCTGCAAAGTAAAGCAACATAAACATAAAGATGTCACATAGACGCAGCGTGGGAGTATGAAGTGGCAACAAAGTGAAGCACCACAATGCTGCACGTGTGCAGCACTCAGGTTAACATACTTACTTTGCGCCACTGAAATACTGTATGAATGCGACACGAACAGAATGACATTACAATTATTTGCTGAAGTAATTTCCAAACAGTTGAAGTAGGTTTAAGCCACAGAAGCAGAGACAAAAGAATATTTTTACACTCTGAAGGAAAGGCAGAAAAAAAATTTCCTGCATGTTTGTATATGTGTTACCTTGGTAGTGCTCGACCAGCTGCTGCACGGTATCAAACTGTGATCTGGTGGTGATATAGTAGCCGCCGTTGTCTAGCTTACGAATCTTATAATGCTTCACGTGGTCTCCCTTGTTGTCGTCCCAGTCACGGATGGAAAGAGAGTAAGCACCTAGAGAGGTGGGAGAGGAGAGAAGAGTTCAAGAGTTCAAATCTCACTTATATTTTGTGTGTGTGTGAGAATGTGCAGCCATCTCACCCTTGGTGGTCTCACTCTCTCGTATGAGGAAAGTTCCCCTTGGGTTGCCGTGACCCAGCAGCTGTCTCTCTGCATCCTTCCTTCCCATCTTTCCAAAATACCACCTGTCACCATGACAACATCACACAGGTCACCACAGAAGTGGCAAACCTCACTTGACCTCTGCCTTCAGACTGCATGTCAATCATACAGCATAAAGGCTTGCTTCAAACACAGCATCCACTACTGTTCGTGTACTCACTCCTCAGCTTGTATGGAGTCCACCGGAGCTACATAGTTGGAGGGGATGTAACCTGAGTTGCCGGTGTCCAGAGAGCGAGCTTCCCACCAGTCACCCTCTCTGCAAAAGAAAAACACAAAATTGCTTTCTGCTCACAGAGGTGCAAAACATCACTGCTCAAAAGTTTGCGGTCACTTAGCAATGTGACTGTTTTTTAAAGAAAGATCTGTAGCTTTGACCTAAAACAACATGAAACTGATCCGAAATGTTGTAAATGACACTTGATGATGAACACGCTCGTGAACAGAAAGCATCACTCCATCACAAAAGGTTGGTTTACCATTAGAGAAACCCTTTTCTAATTATGTTGTGCTGGTGAAAGAACCAATACATCTGGCTAGCTGAGTGTCTAAAACAGCAGCCTTTGTGGGTTCAGATCAGTTGCAGTTTCAAAAGATACCCCTAAATAAAGAACTTTCTTCAGAGCGCTACTCTGGGAAACAAAGGCTATTCCATGCAGGAAACAAAAATTCAGGTTTTCATACAAGTTTTACTACTCCCTTTACTGAACAGCACAATCTGGCTCTTATAGGTACCTATGTAATATCATTGCCACCTGAGGTCATATGAGGCATCTCTTTCTCAAACTAGAGATTCTGACCTACTTGACCTCTCGTTCAGTTGTGCCCTGCAGTCTCCCATTTCTTTTAGCACTTTAATTAAAGGTAATTTGCAGTGTGTCACACATCATTGTGTGAAATCTTTGTTTTTTCCCCTCTTAGAGCAAGAATACTGACAAGTTTCAGAAAGAAAGTTCCTTTTGTGATAATAATCAAACACACAAAAGCTGCTGCGTACTAGCAATTTCTTTTTCTTTTCTTTTTTTGGTTTATTTTGTGCTGTGCTAAAATTATTGGAAAAGGGTTTTTAACATAACACAACAGCCACTTCAAAAAATGATATTAATTTATGAAAACTGACTCCATTAATCATTACTGTCATTTAAAACATTTCTTATCAATGTTACATTTGAAGGAAAAAAAAACCAAACAAACAACAAAAAGCGTTTTCTTTCAAAAAAAAAAAAAAAAAAAAAGGAGGGTTTTAA
>VUQS01014624.1:2963-17608 GCA_015108495.1 Heterochromis multidens
GGCTAGTGCACAATGAGGAATATAGGTGTGAAAGACAGGCGGGAGGCTATCTTTTAGCCCAATTTGTTGAAGGAAGCATCTGTTGAAAAGTGTTGTGCATGCTTGAGGGCTCATGTGTCAGCAAAATCCCGACTCGAACTGGTTTCTTTGAACATAGCGCTCCAACGTTCACAAAAAGCACAGAAAGGTGAATGCTAAATGGTGCCTAAAACCAGAGCACATATTGCTTCTGTGTATACAAACATACCGCAACATACTACTACTACACACACACACAGCCCGCAGCAAGCTGTTATGAAGTGCTGTCATTGTTTTGTCTGGATACTGATGCTCTGTGTTGACAGGAAGTACATTTGGCCCCTGCTTTACACAAGATTAATCTAATCTGATTTGAGCCTGTGATGAATCTTATTGGATTTGTGACCCTCATTTCTCTAGCAATGTGGCATAACCCACACAGGCAGGGGAGTACCAAAGAGGAACGCAGGTGTGGAGATGAGAGGTAAGACGAGATCAAACAAATAACCCAACCTTAAATGCCTCTCTTCACATCCAGAATGTCTGAATGTGTGTTATATCTACATTTACTCAGGGGACAGAACAGGGGGCATTAGGACAGAAAAAGCAAATTATTTTGTTTGTACAGCAAAATCCTTTGAATTGCAGATGAAAGCAAGTAAAACCTATTAACTGCCTCATAATATGCTGGTGGCACACAGGCTCTTATCAAAACACACTATTATTCAGCCCCTGGCAGACAATAGCACTGGTGTAGCATGGCCAGATATGTTACAGGGATGATTGCTGCTTTTGCTTCAAGGGTCCTGTTCTTTCCAAATGTCATATTTGCGTAGCTTGAGAAGAGAAAAGAAAAGTTCATAGCCAGAGTGTCTTTAATCCACTGGCTGACATTTTTTTTTTTTTTTATTGCTCAGCTGCAAAGTGATTTATACTGTCCCACTACTGCAGCCAGAGGAATAATACCATCAATTTGCCCTAATTCAGTTTCAGTGACAAACCTCTCACACTGGGTAAACCTATTCCCCCAATCACCTCACTGCTTAAGTGGCCAGCAGTTAAAAGTGGAAGTTTGCAGCACAAAGCCCAGCATCCCTTGGCATCACGGCAGCAATTTTTGAAGTCAGATTACTGTCATAGCTGGAGCTATCCCAACAACAAGCAAGACAATATTTGGTATCATAGATGCTTCAGTGTGCAGAAAGGACTTAGAAATCTCACACATTTAAATCAGCAAATGTAATACACTTTATGTTGGCTTAAAAGTCTGGAGTTATTACTTGCATCTGCGATACGGCAGCAGAGAAAACTGCCTCGCCCCAAGTTCCAGTTAGTAGCCGTTCCAGAGCTTCTGATTGCATAATCCTTATCAGCAAATACAACCACACACAAGTATATTACTACAAATTGTTTACAACAACACACTGCTGCTGAAGATCATACAATCTGATTACAGAAACAAACCAAACTCTGGAATGTTTCACTGATTTAATGCAGAATTCCTTGTTATTAGATTTCTGTTCATTTATATAAACAAAAAACACTGATTAAAAAAAAAGGGGGCGGGGGGGGTCATCAGCAAGAAACATACCAGGGTTATTGCAGTTGTATCGTGGCATTATTCAAGTGTTTGTCTATGAGAATGACCATTTGCTTTTTTTGGTGCAATTTCTAAGATATGCAACAACTTTGATCAAAGTTCTTAAGGCTTCAGTGTGTGCAAATGCATTTCTCTAAATGTAGATGAAATCTCTCTACAGTCTGAGCTATTTTCTGGGAGCTGAAGTTAGTCCTTTATCATTTTTTTTCTGGGAAAGCCAAAAGCTGGTGCTCTTTGCTCTGTCCACTTTTGCTACCCCTCTCTCTCTTTCTCTATCCACAGATATCCCATCCTACTTAATACTAAAGTCAACCATGTGTGATATTGGTTGTGCTGGCTTTCCAAATGGCCACAATCCATCCATTGCACTCCAGCGGTGTACTGCTTCACCAATAGTCAGGAAACTGTGGCTACTCAAGCTAAAATTTTCTTACAAGAGGATAGCATTTTTTCTAGGTGACAGAGGCACAGAAGTGATGTGAAATAAATCACATGAGCCTCTGTGGTCACGCGAGTCATCATGTTCCGTTTCTCAGACGGTAAAGAGCTTGTCTCTCTGACCTGTTTTCTGCCTAACCAGTGGAGATCTGCTTTCCTTGAAAGAGAAATAGATATCTTTTCAGTATTTTGTTTAGACTCATTTTCTCAACAAGATGTTCAGATTCCCATTGAAGCAGATGTTATACTCTTAGAAGGGTTGTTTTTTTTTTTTATCCCTGCAGGTGCAGATCAATCAAATAAGAGACCATTCTGCCTGGGTTGAATTTGTTGTGGACATCTAAACTCCCACTTGATGATACTGTACAGTGCTTCTCCCCTCAGGCTTTTCTCTTGTACAACACTATTACCAACAACTTTTTTCTGCCCAGACATGGGGGGGGAATGTGCTGCACATGTGTGACCTGGGAGAAATGGAATGAGGGATTTCCCTGCATGATCGCTATCAACCAATCAATTAGACCATTCTTTCCGCCACGGTGCACTTTCTGCTTCTAGTTATGCCCTATGTATGCCTCTTTTCTGGCATTGTTTTCCTTGTTTCCATAGCAATGACTCTGGTGCTCCCACACTCCACTTCCAGGTAGGCTCTGCTAGGGTGACAATGCTTCACTGAAGAATTTCTCATCATTACAGCTCCTCTGCTAGACTAAAGAGAGATATTCTAGCAGTAAGTCAATTGTCCTTGAGTGTTCTCCAATAAATTTCCATTGATATTTTGTTGAAAGGCTCAGGCACTAACGTTCGACATACCAGAGGGGCTTCATAAAATACTTTATACTCTATGTGTTAAACTGAATTAAAAGGGTCACTGAAAAAGAGACTTAGGTGGCTTTTTTTTTTTTAGTCAACACATCACACAAATACAAATGATCTAATCAATGCCTTCGGGCCTGCATTATGTTCCTGTGCAGAGCAGCCAAATGCTTTTGTATCATTTTGTAATTGTTCTATTCAGTGCAACAAACTTTCACATAATGCCCAGCTCCTGGATATTTTGGCATCCCCTGGGCTTGGAGAATGCACAGCCTAACCAGATTTTAGCCCCCACTGCTAACAAAAATTGAATATTAAATACAGAGGCCACATTTTACATCACTGCCCTCCTCCCCCTTCATCAGGCTCTGCTGACGTTGCTCAAATTCTGATTTATCTTAGCTGCCTTTGTATGATTCAACAAAATGACAAAAAGTAAGCGGCAGCACAGAGCTGGAGCAGAAGAGACGTATGTGCTGCAGCACATAACAGTTTCCAAAGCCATGCATTACGACAACAACCCTGGGATATTGGCTGTGTGATGGAGGAGGATGATATTTTTTCTTTTTCTTTTTTTTTTTTTTTGGACATCCATTTTCATTTAGGCATGGAAAATACTTGCAGCCAGAATGCACAGGGATAAGGGTCTCACAGTCAGTCAATTAGTAAATCGAGCTTGATTTAATGTTCCCTCCACCATCTAATCATGTAAAACACTCAAGCACTGTGGTGATTTATCATGTGCCAGTCTTTCCCGTTTCCAGAAAGGACCACACAGGCACGAAAAAAAAAACCATAGTCACATTGCTGTTTTATTCTGTTCACTTATTCCTGGTAAGTGAAGGAATCTACAGTCATCCGTGGATGCCAAATGAAAGAACACCAGCCTGTTTTCTTGGGAAAACATATGGTAGTGGCCCAGTGAAAATAACTGTTCCTCATTATACACTCAGTTGCAGTTTCCTTCTTTTCAACTTTTCCTTTTATTTCCCCCAAAATGTCTTTATTTTTTTATTTATTTTATTGCACACAGTAAAATAAGCTTAATTCTGAGGAGCCACATTGTAGTATCAAAGTTGCAGCTCAAGAGTGGCAGTGCAAACTTGTTTTCTTTCAGGCTGACAAGTGAAAAATCTGTGTGACTTCACTGCAGCTGTGTGAAAGCACACTAAAGAGTTGAAAGTACTGTATCAAGTAGATGCTCGCTGTTACAGGCAGACAGAGTGCACCTATGTGTAGCACAATATAAACACATTTTGTTTTCCTTTCCACACCAAAGACTACATGTAAATGCAAAGGTGAATGTGAGTTGAACCGTCACTGCTGCTTGTCTTTGAACTGAGAAGATATGACATTTCCCTGAAAATAGTTCAGTGGCCCTGGGCACCAGCCCAGTGTGCTGACAGGGTGTCTTTGTGTGTGTGTGTATGTGTATGTGAGGGGAGGGTGTATTTAACAATTTAACAAGAGACAGATAAAGTGAATGTCCATCTTGACACTATAGAGTCTTGTAGGGGAGTGTCGGGTATCGCAGTCCTGGATGGCAGGAGATCGATGGAGATGGCTCATCCGCACACTCAAACAGCCGCCCTGCTCGCACTTACTCATACTTTTATCGGTTCACTCGCAGACCCTGTTAGCAAGAAGTCACTGAAATGATGTCAGATAAATCTCAATCAGCAAAGCCAGTTGAAAAAAGTCAGGTAGACCCAACAGAATTAAATATTAGTTCACCAATTTTTTTTTTTTTTTCCTGCTTGAATTCTGGCCCAATATTATTGGAAATTCTTATAATTTACAGTCATTTCTTTGCCATCATAACAGCATGCATGGGCACTTTCAAGTTGAAATGATACTACAGCATTTGTTAAAATTACACTTTCACTTGGCTGGAAAAGACATTTAATAAATAAACAGTCAAAATTAGTGGCCAGGATACATTCTCCACTATCCATAATGCATCTTGTACCACAGTGTAGTGTAGGACGAAAGGATGCAAACCTCCACTAAGGCGGCTCACTCTTTGGGCAGTATTTACTTTTAAGGGAACAGTATTGTATTTTGATATATTCATTTTGTTTTCATTGTTCTTTTGAAACGTACTTTAAGATGTTTGTAATGCAGTAAAAATCAGATAAGGATAGCATTACAGATGTTTACTTTGATTACACAAACATCATGTAGGAATAGGTAATGGATAGTAGGTATAGATTTGTAAATAAGTGGACATGAATAACTTGAGCTTATATAATATTATACTACAGTATATTTCTAACTAACTAGGCAGCTCATTCTCTCTCTCTTGACAATACTTTCTTTAAAGATAGAACACATGTTGGGGTCAGCTTGAAAGAAAGGCAGGTGTGAAATGTAAAAGTGAGGTCAGAGGTCAAATATGACATGATATTTGGATGCAAACTATAATGTGATATTTAGAATCCCCACACACCAGTATAATTTCCTAAATGTTGCCAATACAAACAAAAGCAGTAGAATTTTAAGAAGGTTTTAAAGATAAAAGACATTTTATGAAAGTTTGACCTTATTTGACCCTGAAGAAGTCAGAGGTTCAAAATAATGTGATACTTAGAATCCCCATATACTGTATCATTCCCTATATGCCTATATGTTGTCAATACAAACAATGGCAGTAAGAAACAGTTTTAAATAGCTCTGAATAGCATTATTATCACTTTGACCTTCAGATCAATCTATTGACCCTAAGGAGAGGTCAGAGGTCAAATGTAACATGATGCTTTAAATGTTTATATGGTACTATATGTTAATAATACACACCATACTTGTAAGAATCACAATTTCTAAGTTATAAGGCTTTTTGTCAATTTTCAACCAATAAATCATTAAGTTGACCCTAAAGACCTTGCTGGATGTAAGCCAAATTTTAATGGATTGTTAACATGACCCCACTCTACACCCCCACAAAGTTTTATCAGAATTCATTCAAACCTTTCGAGCTATCATGTTTACAGACAGAATGACACGCACACATGCAAACACTACCAAAAACATCCTTGGCGGAGGTAATTACTCTTTGAATAGCCAGGCTTTGTTTAGTTCAAAACAATGTCAAAGGACCATTTGTGTGCATGGGGAGCTAGCAGGAACACGGCTGGAAAACTAATCTTCTATGTGGTTTGTACAAAGCATAAACTCAGTGTGCAAATAACTATTAATGGCCTGATTGTGTATGTCACATAACTGATTTTTAAGCCATTCCTGTTTATCATTCCGGAGCTACTGCTTGCTGATCATCCTACACTTAGTCCTTTTGACTCCCCACTGTTGCCTGTGTAAGACCAGTGAGTAAAAGGCCTTTTACATAATTTGACCTGCTCTGCCAGCTGAGTCTGCTTTTAGTGCAAACATTATCCACTGACATGAAATAACTCTCAAATAAGACAGCTGTAGCCAATCCTTCATTATTTAATGAAGAAAAGGAAGTTCAGCAGATGAAATGTTGACTGTATCTCAACACTACATCACTTTTTCTCTTGAAAGCCTAAGCTGTATATCCAGCTGTTCACAGTCATACTGCACAGCGTCAGAGCCACTATAATCAACATAAATCCTGAAAGCTAGATTGTAAAGCTGCCTCATATATTGTTTACTCAACTACTTCTTGAATGTAAATATTTTATTCAGATGTTATAATACATAAAGGGATGCACTGAATTTTAATCCAGCAAATAGCAAAGGATCGATCTTCAAACAGCTTACCTTTAGAGGCCATAAGTTATTATTAAACTCTTCCACACTTCCACACTCTTTCATTGTACATATGTTGCTTGATCCCCACTAACAGCCCACACATGCCCTTTATGTAGACAGTGTCAGAAGCTTTTTAGCTGGGTTCACAAAAATGGAAGACAAATTCAATGAAATGACTGGAAATATGATGTCACATGTTTCACATGGTGTCTTAATTTGAAAATCAATCAAGCTCATATCAGGGAGTAGAAAAAGTGCCAGCGCTTCTGGTCCGAGCTATGATTGGTCAGTTAGCAGTTGTTTATTCTGGCATCAATGACTCAATTTCAAAGTAGGAGAAGCTTTCTTGCACCTCTTCTTGGAAGTTAATGACATTTCTTTGCATTTTGTGTTGGCAATTTCACGCTGCTTTCCTCTGGACAAGACTGAAATGCAACACACCTCCTCACTCTGTTTTCTGTGTCGTGACTTAATTTAATGTAGTGTGAATAATTCCATTCACAGTGAAAAACTGAAATGTTTTGAGTTATTAAAAACAACAGGTTGATTCATTGTACTTCCAACATGTGTTTTTCATTCATTAGCATGTGAAATGTTCCAAACTCAAAGAGTACATTGATCAGTTGCGTTTCCTGCAGCAACAGTTTTAGTTGCCTCATGAATTGTGCTCTAAGAGAACTGTGGAAGTAGATGGATGAGCTGGAGTCAAGGAGTATTATATATCAAGAAATATCTAACATGAAGTAGTCTTCCTGAATAGACTGTAAGCAAGCTTCACTTAGTTTCTCTTCCAGAACAGAGAGTATGCACTATATGATCCAGGCAATACCTTCTGGTATTTATAGGAAAACTCAAGTCCTGTTTTCAATTTAAATATTCTAATTAGCGTATTATATGTTTTATGTCTCAGACTGAATACTAAAAAAGTGGAGTGGACAGATTCCTCCAATCCAATCATAACAGAGAGCTAAATTGGATTCCTTGACCAGTCCACATGTGGCTCAGAGTTAATGCCTAAGAGCTGAGGAGAAGCAGGACTATAATGTTGCCCCTATAAATTCCAATTTTAACAACTTGCCTATTTATAGATTTACAGACTAATGTTAAAGAATAACTACCAGCATTGGAAATTATGTTTTTATTTGGTATTTCTTCCATTGTTTCCTACTTTTCAGTACAAAAATATGATCTCTGGAAAGTAAGTAAGACTGTTAATCCCAGCTGCCACTAAAATGTTCATCCAAATGATGTTGCCATAGTAACATCAGCTTTAGTCTCAGTTGAGTCTGATGCTCCACATTTTTGACCCATGAGATGCTGTGATTGTCAGATGTATGGTTAACATGCTAAAGAGTCTCTTGTAGATGTGGGTATAACGTATATGACCAGTATATCAGGGTAAGCAGGCAGCATGTTAACCTGTGGTTTTAGATCTGAGAACTGAAGGTGGGCAACTCAGCAACGATCAATAAGTGGCCATTTGGTGTGCTGCCGTCTACAAAATAATAATAATAAAAAAAAAAAACATTAAATGGAAACCTAGAAAGGTCATCTCTTTGTCTTGATGTATTTGGAGAAAACAACTGTAAGCATACATTTCTAGGGAATTATATAAGCTGGCCACGACGGGCAACGTTAAAAGAACAATAACTTTCACTCCTAAATGCACCTTTTATTCCAGTTAACTTTTAGAACACTGGACATAATTAAACTTATAACAAAGCAAAAGTATATCTATGTGGATATCAGAGCTTACACAGCATTTTGCGATTCAAAGAAAGCAGAGCAACTTTTGAGATGTAAAAAGTTGCTTGAAGAAATGCAGAGACTCCCGTGATAGTAACTGTTTTCCTCACAGTCTTTTGGGTTATTCTGGGAGACATGTCTGTCGGCTGATTCTGATTGACACTGCTTTGCCTACTAGTAGCATGAAGAGGAAACTCAAAAGTGCCCATATTGCAGCACTTGCAATATATTTTATCTGTGCTTGTGATTTCAGTTTGAAATTCCCACTAGCAAAGACTTTGACAGGAGAACCTGAGATTACATTTTCTCAATCTTTGATTCATAACTTTCAGCAAAGGATCCATCAGAGGATGGAAGAATAATTTAGTGTGTTAAGAGAGGATTTGTGGGATATGATGAGTATATAGTTGTTTCATATAGATGTTTTTATCTTGTTTATTTTTTCCGTAAACTACTGAATAATTTTCAGCTGCAAAATTGCTTCACATTTCATATCAAACTGCATTTTGAGATCATGTTTTAAACTATTTTTCTATATTATCCCATCATATTTTTAAAAACCACTTAAATATAATATGAACATTTTCAAATGAAATGATCAGAAATACAAATGGATCTGTCTATGATTTCCTCTTCAAAGCATGACCACTGTACTGTGGTGTACCTTATAAATGTCTAACAAAACCAGGTATTGATGGCTAGTTAAATGCTAGTTAAATGTGGCTTTGAAATGCATAAATGAAAAGTTGCCCAAAAAAAGTGACTAGTTTTTTTTTTTTATATAATAAAATCTTATGGACAGATCTGTTATACTTTTGCCTGATAAAAATGTGTTATCTTCTCAATGTTCTGTGTAATTCAGTGATGTAACATCTGTCCAGCAACACAACCCCACATGAAATCTGAAAGGCTTCTATTCTTAATTTACAAAACTTCCATATTATATGAATATACAGAAACACTAACATCAGCAGGGCGTTGCGGTGGTTAGCATTGTTGCTTCACACCAAGAAGTCTGGGGCCTTTCTGTGTGGACTTTGTATGTTCCTTCCACAGTCCAAAAACATGCATGGGTTACGTTCACTGGTGATTCTAAATTGGTTGTAGGAGTGAATGTGAGAGTGAATGGCTGGTTAATGGTCTCTCTGTGTTAGCCCTATGACAGACTGGCGACTTTTCTAGGATGTAGCCCGCCTCTCGCCCTTTGGCAGCTGGAATAGGCACTTGCCCCCTCGCAACCCTGAATCCGATAAGCGGAAGAAAATGGATGGATGGACATCTTGCTTGGTACCTGGCATTAGAGCACAACTGGAGGCTCACATTCCCAACCCAAATCGTAATTACTAACTTGCGCCTAGATCTGGTTCTCTGGCCCAAGGCGGTGTGTCTTCATTGCTGAGCTGACAGTCCCAGGAGGCCATCCACGAGGCATATAAAAGGAAAAAACTGTGATATGCCAACTTGGCAGCTGTGGCAGAGGAGCGAAGGTGAAGGTATGTCCAGTGGAAATGAGATGCAGAGGCCAACTAGAAGGCCAACTTCTAGACTTCTTAGAACTTCTAATTTCTTAGAAGACTGCTGAAGGAAGTGGGCATCAGAGGGCAGGCCCATTGGAAGGCAATTAAGGAACTTGACACTGTCACTGACAGAAGCACCTGGGTGTGCGACCCACACCCAGATCTGATCAGCCTGTGGTGGACCTGCCTTGCCTGAGGGTGTCATGCGATCAGAAGCTGAAAGATCCAACAAGGCTGGGGTATATGACTGAAGATGTGTTGTATTGGTGGTAACAACCTTGAAATGGTCATCATCATCTGGGTCACCCCCGGAGGGAAGACATCTCCAACCTCACTCAAAGTAAGTGCTGTGCTGAATTTTCAGGTATTGTGACACCTAGTCTTATCAAGCAAAGTTATATAAATACAAGATGAAAGGTCTCTACATGTTTCCACTGAAATAGCATAACATATTGAAGTAATACTACAGCAACTTGGAGATGCTTTTATCTTTTTTCCTTAGTGCTTCCAATATTAACTCTAACAAATTCAAGCACTGCAAATTATTTTTTTTTATTTTATATTTTTTTACAGGTAACTGACCAGATAATTAAATAAAAAAAAGATATGTTGTCTGCTTCCCTTGTCTGCAGCTCGAAAAAGAGAAAGAAAAAAGAAAAGACAGGACAGTCAGCAGCAAGAACTAGAAAAGTTTGCTCGCTGCCAGTCACTCTCTTTGGGTTGCTGTAGCTCAAGAGGTAGAGCAAGTCATCTACTAATCAGAAGGTTGGTGGTTTGATTCCTGGCTGCTCCAGTCTGCATGCCAAAGTATCCTTGGGCAAGATACTGAACCCCAAGATGCTCAATGAAGCGTTCATCGGAGTGTGAATGTGTGTGAATGTTAGATAGAAAGCATGGGCTTTGCATTGTGAAGAAAGAGTTAAAGTTGTTTACCTTTCTGAATAGAAGGGCAATGCTGGCGTATCAGAGCCACAAGCTGTAATTAACATATTACTGAAATGTTTGCTTTGTACTGATAATCAGACCAAATGACTAATGATGACTGAATGATGAATAATTGCTTGTTTAAGTTAAAAAAAAAAAAAAGCAAAAAACTGGGCATACTTACAGTATAGCTAAGCTTTTAATTTGACTAACTCGTGCAACAGTGGACAGAGACTTTTAGCTACAGCAGAATAACATTTTACTCACTACATTACCTTTCCTCACAGCAGGGGAAATTTCAGAATTTCATCACATTGCCCCACATGTACATCCTTTAACAGGGATATACTGTATATACACATTTTTATACAACTGTTTTTTGAAAGACAAAATCCACCATTGTGTCTCACAATGAGCAGGAAATAAGTGTAATATTTACTGAAGATGGTTGTCTTGCTGTAATCTTTGCTGCTGCAGATGTTTGTGCTGTTTATTTTTTAGTAGGCTTACAGTTTGGAAAGTAGAGGAGGCGGAAGCCATTTAAGCACCAGATTCTGTTTGTGAAAAACCAAATGAGGGGCAGCCAATCTGAAGAAAGCTAGTTTATAGAGAGGGTAGCCTGAAATTGAGACACTTGTTTCAGACAGGGCATTAACTGACAGCCCAGTATAAGATAAATGAGAATTAGTTTGAACTGTGAGTCATGCAAAGTTATTCTAGTAGAGTCCAAGAATAAAAATACGGAGACAGAAATGAGCACGATAGGTCCACTTCACTTTGTGAGCCTCTGTGTGCTTTCCGCTTCTGTTTCCAGTCACGGGAAGCTTCTATTAAACACAGAGCGAATAAACCAATACATTATAAATAAACTGTATAAGTACATAATTATTACCATTAACTGGAAAATTGAATCTATATGTGTAGCACAGCTTACAAAGCCTTTTTATATTCTCTTAAATATCACTGCTTGTGGCCATTTGTATAAACCTCTTAAGGTTTCATTTTAGATTAAAGCCTTGAGCAGTTCAATTCAGTTTTATTTATATAGCACCAAATCACAACAGATCTGGCTCAAGTCATCTCAAGGCGCTTTACACAGTAAGGACAAGCCTTCACAATATTATAGAGAGAAACCAAACAATTCCCTTTGAGCAAGAACTTGGCAGCAGTGAGGAGAAAAAAAAACTCCATTTTAACAGGAAGAAACCTCAGGCAGAATCAGACTCAGGGAGGGCAGCCATCTGCCTCAACCGGTTGTGTTGAGGGGAGAGTGAAGAGCGAAAAGAAGAGCACTGAGAAGCAACAAACAACAAATACTTACCAGGTTGCTGAGGCCAGTAACAGATCAGAAACATGCAACTCTGGAGTCGGAAATACCCGCAGAAAGGTATAGGGAGAGAAAGGACAAAGGAGAAAAAAAAAGCACAGGAGAGAGAAGACACAAGAGACATAAATGGCCTCTTGCTCAGTAAGAGATGGCATGTTCTCTGTGTGTACCCCCAGCAAGACCACAGCTATAAACTTTGCAGCATCAATTTCACCCTGCACACTTAACTGTGCCCACAACTGCTGTTCAGAGTGACTCAGTCCAGCTTAGCAGACACACAGCAATACCCAAATCCCTCTTCCTTTTAATTCGCACTCTCGTGGCGGGGTGTTAATGGCTTACACAACAGATGTTTAGTATGCTGCGTTTAGGTCCATGTGAGCCCAAGCCACCCGCAGCCTTATATATGACAACCTGTGACTCTATCTCTGAGGCAAAATAAGCCTGTTAACACTTTATTGCACATATGCTGCTCGCATGAAGTAACAAAGGCAAAGGCATGTGTGAGCGCACACACAAACATGAAAGGGAGGAAGACGGCATGCAAAAACAGTGAATGTGGGATATGGAGTGTGAATGAGAAGGGATGAGATGGAGGAAGTGACAGAGAGGAAAAAGAGTGATGACAGCTTCCATCTGCTGTGGAGCTACGGACCGTTTCCTCAGACAGAGATACCCACTTGGATCAGTACGTATGTATACACAGTAATGTAGTAATGAGGGTATTTGACAGAAGTGTGCTTTATAGCAACAATTAGTGGGGGAGGAAAGTCGCCTCTTTGCGTATAGAGCAGTCACAGTTATAAAACAGCTGCAATTCATCTGATTGGGAGATGAGTGACTTTTTTCATAACTAGATGTTGATCAAGGCAACCCTGGAGAGGCACACCAGAGGCAAAGTGGAGCTCGTTTTTGCACATTGAAAATTCGAGTGCAGAGCAAGTCTAAATGGAGCAAATACTGTGGCATTTTCTAATACAAATGCTTTTTTGGTTTTATTTTGTTTTGTTTTTCCAGGAAATGCTAGAGCGGTTGCAAAGGCTAAAAAATAGGTGTGATGCATTCACTGGTTTGACACGTTGACCCCGAGGTGTACAAGAAAGGCCGGCACATTCTCTCTTTCTCTCACGCAAGAGCTGGTCTTGTCATGGGTAATATTTTCACCTATCTTGCCGTGCGGTCACATCAGCACAATGATTCTAATGAAATTGGATTTTGCCTACCGCTGATATCTTGTAGTACAGGTGTGCAAAAAGCCCCCAGGTTGACAGTTTAATGCGGCATTCTTGTCATATGGGAATGATGGTAGATATAAGCACCTCACTAGAGAATATCTGTCGCTTTAGCTTCAGCACTCAGCTAGCAAATGTTACAGGGAAAAACATTTAACCTCAGATTGTGGACCTATCACTACACTAAAGCTCAGAGTGATGTGATTGATCCTGATGTTCAGAGGACTTCCTGAAATCTGACATCACTTTGTATCCATCTCTGTTTATACTGTATATTGTACACTGTAGACTTATTTGGCTTTTGGGACAGGTAGTGTGAAAAGCACTGACAGCATCAATCACAGGTATTAAAAAAAAAACCCACACATGATATTCAATTGTATTTCACCATGAATTATACGTGGGGGTCTCTGAGACCCCACATTTTCTAATGCAGAAATTTCATTACCAGACTTCTGGAATGTTTCACAACTTTTTAACAGTAAATCTAACAAAATAGGGACATGTCACCATCTGTCCTGTGTGTCTTTTTTGAGCCTTTTAAAAGAGTTAACGTGTTAAAGAGTCTCCAGGACCCTGGTTACATTTACTTAAAGTCTTACTACTTTGGTGCACAGTGGAATAATCCTTACTCAGTGTCTGCCTTTGTCATGCTTTCTACCAACCAAAACTGTCAGTTTTACACTGGGAAACTGGTGAAGGACCATGCACTTGTGGCAGCAATAGGAACTACACTTACTTGGTCATGACACCTGTACCAAGGGATTTGGGAAGTATGAACTACCCCAAACTGAAAAAGGATGGGAGATGGAATACTAATTATGAATGATGGTAATAAAAGCTCACTTGAGCCAGGCAAGTTCTAGTTTGCTTAATGTCACTTTCTTCCTACAAAAAGCTGCTCATACAGTACTGTGCAAAGGTTTTAGGCAGGTGTGAAAAAAATGCTGTAAACAAAGAATGCTTTCAGAAATGGAAGTGTTGTTCATTTATTTTCATCAATCAACAAAATGCAGTGAATGAACAAAAGACGAATCTAAACCAAATCAATATTTGGTGTGACAACCCTTTGCCTTCAAAACAGCATCAATTCTTCTAGGTACACTTGCACACAATCTTTGAAGGAACCCGCTGGTAGGTTCTTCCAAACATCTTGGAGAACTAACCACAGATCTTCTGTGGATGTAGGCTTCCTCACATCCTTCTGTCTCTTCATGTAATCCCAGACACACTCGATGATGTTGAGATCAGGGCTCTGTGGGGGCCATACCATCACTTCCAGGACTTCTTGTTCTTCT
>VUQS01014625.1:7441-25403 GCA_015108495.1 Heterochromis multidens
AATTTTTTCAGCACTGTTTTGGTCGGTCCTCTAAAGTCCTTGGAAATTTCATCATAAAGTTTTTTTTTTTTGCTAACTAAAATGTAGTGAGGATTAAATTGGAACAAAGTAATCGACTGTGACAAAATGAAGGAAGAAAAATAAACTATGGTATTGAAAGACAAAGCAGCCATTATGGGCATATTTCGATGAATTAATAGATTAGATATGTGAAGGAAGGATGCTTAAATCTCTAAAAACGAAGCTAATTGGTCTCATTTAGTATATAAATGGGTAGTTTGGGAATAAGAACAACTTAAAACTCAAAGACTGACCAAGTAATACACTTCCCTTTCAGCAGAGGGTTGAAGTGTTGGTAAAACTACTTTCCATTTTCAGCTCTTGTTAAACAAGTTGAGTGTCTCATTCTTACAGCAGTTCACAGTTGTGTATACATGGCTCAGCTCCATTTTGAGACCCTGTAAGTGGCTTGAGCCACTGATATGTTGTATTCATGATATGGGCTGGGCAATCACTTCCAGCTAAATGGAGAAACTTCACATGCTGCTGCTTAGTGCTTTTTGGGTTACTATCTTTGAGATGGAGAATATGAAACCTGTTTTATATAATGCACTTAAAATACCCTCGCTTACTCCATTTGCTCTTCTCTATGCTGCTCAGCACGGGCTTTTTTCTGAAGCTTCATATTTCTCTCCAGTCTGGAGGGAAGAACGCTTCTGTGCTGAAGCAAATCTTACAGTTTCCCCTTTTCTCAGCAAAAGGGATGACTGGAAGGTAAAGCTCATTTCCCAGTGTGTAGAGTTTCACAGTTGACAAAGAATCTAGACTTTCCCGTGCATATCAGAAGCCATTTACCTGAGCGGAGGATTTTCCCCAATTCCCAACCGGTGGCTGTGCAAGCACAGGAGGCATAGTAGAGAGGGTGGGATTCAGTCAGTGAAGGGAGCAGCAGTCCTCCCTCGGCCTGGGAATCTGCAAAGCTACTTCTTGTGCAAAAATCTTTAAAAAAAAAAAAAGCCAGTTACGGTCCATGAGCCTGGATACCACAGCGCTGAGGTATTTCTAAATAGAGCCATGTTGAAGCCACATGAGCTCCATATTGTTCCCCTCATTATGAGCTGTGGAAGCACAGAGGGGTGAATTTCACAGTCAGAAGGTTTACATTAAGTTTATGTTAAATCTGATCAGTGCTTCAAGAGAAGCCACTTGACAGAATCAGGCAGCCTTTAATTAGAGTGCTGAAATATTTAGCGGTCTGAGATGAAGTAACTCAGCTGTAATGTGTGCGCAGCACGTGAGAGAATCCATATTCTTACCATGATGCACCCACAGAGACCCATAAATACAACACTGCAATGAGATAAGAACATGACTCTTTTAGATTATCTGTTGTATTAGTGGTCTGTCAGCCTGTGTCCTTTTTGTCTTTCTTTTTGAGAAACCATGAAATCGACTTTCTTCCTGTTGGGAACCAAGTCTTGTTGGTCTGTGGGAAGGAAAAAAACAGAGGTGCATGTGGTGCTGGTTCAGAAGCAGCATGTTATGGTAGGTAGGAACCCACGTGTGCCGTTTGCATGGTACGGGTTAGAGTAATAAACTCTGACAGCTGTGTTTGAAAGTAGCAATTAAATCCCTGCTGCCAGAAGGTGTTCATTGTTAGTGGGAGTTGTCGGAGTGAACTTTGGCTTACTTTTGTTTGTTCTCGAAGAAACATGGCAGCCCTGCAGGTCTGCAGATAGGCAAGACAGTGGCACTACCTAAAATAAATGCTAACATCAGCATGATCATAATGACAGGATGCTAATGAGTAACTCGTTTTCATCAGTTTAGTTTAGCATGTTAGAATGCCCCAAACTAAAGTGAAAAAAGGAATTATTTGTGCTGCTGCTGATTTTTCTCACCTACAATTTTTAATGATAATCCATCCAATAGATATTGAGATTTTCACTAAAACACACCCATTAGGATTCATTCTCATGGTAACATTAATACCCATACAGTATTTTACGTTAGACCACAAGATGTTTCACTGGACTGACTGACCAGTGTAGTCGTCGCCACAGACACGTCACTAACATGTCCATAAACATAACTTGATTCAACATTTCAGTTCCTGTTCATCAACAAAAATCCCTCCAAAAGCAAGCACTTTTAGTTTGTGATACTCTCTCTGTAGGCAGAAAATGTTCCCGCTGTGCAGTGATGAGTTACAGTAGCTGATCTGTCATATTTCAGAAAGTCTGTGTGTTTGCTGAGCAGCAAATGCTGAGGCTGAGCCAGTCAGGCTACACCTGTGTAGAGCAGCAGCACTCGCAGAAGGGGCTGCCTCATTCAATTGGTCCACAGTTCAAGGCCATTTACTTAATCTTTTATAGGGACATAAAGTTGTAGAAGGTTGCACTTATCCTTTTAATGGTGGTACGCAAGAAAGGCTACGGTATGAGGAATGGACGTATAACTCATATTTTCATACCAAAGTAAAAATCTTTTTAGCGTCTCATCCTGAACATCACTTATTTCAAGCCAGCTGCACACTAGAATAAAACAGAAGGAAGTCAAGTAGCAGAATAGCTTTTTAAGATATTACCCAGCTAGTAAGGATACCTCTTGAGTTCTTACACACATCAATATTTGCAACCCTTTTCTAACATTTATTGTGATGAATGAATATTTCATGCAGTGCAAATGTGTGATTCAATAATGAGATATAAATCGTTTTTTAGCCATAGTCTATGGTGCAGAGAAATGGGGAAGTAGTCCATGTTAGTGACATGTAATTTTTTGTTTTTGTGCTTATGCTATGATTTGCTCAGCAGTGGAAAATCAAAAAACATTTGTTTTAATTGCAAACTGGCCTAAAAGTGGCCCACCTTCAGTTGTAGGAAGGTCATGATCTTTCACACAGTGCAGCATGGAGCGAACACCCCTGGTAGCTTGAGCTGGAAACCATTCTCGCTCCTGCCAGCCCCCTTATGGAGGGGCTTGAGCCCTATGGAATGTACTGTATGCCTTTCTGTGTCAGACAATCGTTTGTTTTAGAATGGGAGACGATGTGAATCTGAGCAGAATGCACCCATATGCTGTACTTCTGCTCAGGTTGTTGAAGGTGTGGGCCTTTAACCTACAAGGGCACTGTGATCTCATTCTTTAGGACCAGTGAGAGCAGGGGAGGGGGGGGAGGAATTTCCCATAGATATTGTACAGCAACAAGTATTTTTCTGAGATATCAAATTCATCAGTTATTTCCCTGCTAAAAAAAAACTAAATCTCAAATATTCTACACACATCAAAAGGAATTCTTGTGAGCAATTTAAAGGTCAAAATGACAATTTAGGCAGGATTTTGATGTCTCATACCTCATACAACTGTAATCTTGAGTTACTAGATCAAAAGTGGAAGCTTGTGTCATTACGTGATGAGGCATCTTATAGAGAAGTTGATGTGAAAACTCCATAAATGTCAACTCCAGACTGTTGCTCTCTTTCTTATTTCCTCTGTCGGCCTCACTCCCACCCACACACGTACTCACACACATGCTCACAGTGACTGTAACCCACCACCACTCAGCTGGAATAGCTCCAGACCTTTAGGGCTCAGAAAGAGTTTGATTTGTGTTGACTTCCTGCAGGAACTCCCCCTCTCCTCAGCCCGCAGCTCAAAGACTATCAATTAGTTCCTTATTATGATCCCTGGGAGGGCAATAAAAGTTAGAGTGGGTTCAAAAGAGCACAAAGGCACGCAGCCAGACAGACGGGCAGACAGACATATACCCACACACACACACTAACCTTTTTTGACTAGTCGGTGTTAGAGTTACAGTTTGGACATCCTCATTGGCAATCCCGTGGGTGGCTGTTACTGCCTCTTCTTCCTATTTACATTTTCCGAACAATGCTCACCACCCACATATATGACTCACAGAGACCCTTTTTCTGTCCATCTTTGCTGTCAGTTTGTTCAGTCTTCAGCAGGTGTTTGCGGGACAAATGTAATGTTTGGATGTTTTGGGGCAGTGATACCAACATATAACGTCTGCAGTGAATATTTAAAAAGAATAGCTTAAGAAAATTGGTTGTAGAGGTGAGAGGTGTATTTCAGGGCGAAAAAAAAAATCACTTCAGTGAAGGTTGAAGTCCCACAGCACAATAAGCACAATAATTTATTAGTAGTTATCAGCCCAAATCTGCTTTCTGTGTTGACCTTTTTTCCTGATTTTTGTAACACTGAAAATTCTGCCTATGTGTAAAAATTAATCTCACTACAGCAAGGTATTATAAAATGCGCCTCGCTGTAGTTAGATAAATTATCATAGCAACAGGCAGCCTGGTTAATAATTGTAACCAGGCTGCCTGTTGCTATAAATTGGTAGTTATTTTAATGATTAGAGGGCACAGTAGCTATTTTAAAAATATCCATGCACACAGGTAGTGATATAAGCACTACTGCAAATAATTGTTTTGCATTTAAGGAGAAAAAAGGAAAAACAAATAATAATCTAGACAGAAAAATATTCTTGCCTTTAGTTAAAGGGGTCAGATTTCTGGTAATAGACCATATTTTGTGTCATACTAACAGCTGTGCCAAGGTTCAGGGCTCAATTTGAGAGTGGCTGCTGTGTAAAAATTGATTTTACTGTAAGACTATGACTCTGTGTGTGACAGCCCACCTGCCTGAGCCACAACAGTACAGATTGTGCTTTACTGTTGTAAGTATTGTTACGCTAACTATTGTTACCTCTATAAACCGGCTCAGCTTTCTTATTTCAGGAACACACATCCTATAGGAAACCCTATAGGGCTGCAGGTATTTAATAAACTCAGAGGAAATACTCAGCTAACACAATTTCAGCCTCTGTTGCTGAATTTCACAAAGCAGATATAAATCATGCCTCATGAAATGTTGTCCTGGAGGAAAAGTTGATGTTATTGCTCTCTAGTACAGGGTTGGGCCCCCTTTTGCCTTCAGAACTGCCTTAATTCTTTGTGGTAATGATTTAACAAGGAGCTGGAAACATCCCTCACAGATTTTAGTCCATATTGACATGATAGTATTACATAGTTGCTGCAGATTTGTCAGCTTTATTGGTGACTATGGACTCTATTTGAGTACAGTGAACTCACCGTCATGTTCAAGAAACCAGTTTGAGATTATTTGAGCTCTGTGACATGGTGCATCATCCTGCAGGAAGCAGCCATCAGACACTGGTCATAAAGGGATGGACAGGGTCAGCAACTATACTCAGGTAGACTGTGTTGTTTAAATGATGTTCAGTTGATAGTAAGGTGTTCAGTTGGTAGTAAGGGGCCCAAAGGGTGCCAAGAAAATATTCCCCACACCATTACACCCACCAATAGTCTCAACCACTGATACAAGGTAGTTTGTTCTTATGCTGCTGTAGCCTATCTGCTTCAAGGTTTGATGTGTTTGTGCATTCAGAGATGTTCTTCTGCATACCTTGGTTGTAATGAGTGGTTATTTGAGTTGCCTTCCTATCAGCTCGAAGCAGTCTGGCCATTCTCCTCTAACCTCTGCCATCAAAAAGGCATTTTCATCCAGAGAACTGCTACACACTGGACATTTTCTTTGTATAAACTCTAGAGATGGCTGTACAGGAAAGTCCCAGTGGATCGGCAGATCCTGAAATACTCAGCCTGGCCCATCTGGCACCAGCAACTATGCCATATTCAAAGTCACTTAAATCACCTTTCTTCCCCTTTCTGATCTTCGGTTTGAACTTCAGCAGGTCGTCTTGACCATGACTACATGCCTAGATGCATTGAGTTGCTGCCATATGATTGGCTGATTAGATATTTATGTTAACAAGCAGTTGAACAGTGTTAGAATAGACATGACTTTGGGTGTGAATTGTGCTGCTTTTAATTGTAGTTGTCAGTTTGATGCAGGATCTTTTGGCTGTGAGGAAAGGACTGTTATGTATTTGTGAACGACTAATTAAGTGTGATTCAGATATCATGACCTTACTAAGCCGAAGTGAGATGGCAATTAACTGTTGGATTTTTAATTACAGAATTTTTAAATACCAGTTTCATTTTCATTTGTTATTCTAGTAGTTCTCGCTATAATACTTCACTATATGCAGATAAAAACATCTCGCTCTGCAACAGTGTTTTGATTACAGCTAAATTAGTTATGTTATTGTGAAACTAACTTACTTAACTACCCTTAATTTAACAGGCTTTACCCTTAGATTTAAGAGTAAACTAGTGCAAAAGGTTGCAGGACTATTACTTAGACTTCTTGACATCTGCAATAATGCCTCCACTCAGCGATTCTTTGCCTCTCCCTCTTCTTCTGCCTTAAGGTGCAGGAGGACACCTCTCCTGTGCTCCTCTCGGCTTGCATTCCCTCCTTATTTCTTCTGTTTTTGTACTGTCTGCTGTGATAAAGTCCAGGTTATGAAGGAGCAAGTGGGAGAAAAAAAAAAGAGAGTGGGCTTGGTTTTTCGACAGCAGAAACAGGGCAGAGCACGGGTGCTGCTTGCCAGACTGTGTTGCTGTATTGACCTCCTCTATTGAACTGCAGCAGGCCAAGTAGAACAGATAAAGTCCAGCAAGCCAATCTGCCATCTTTACTTTGTTAATTAGGGATTAACACACTATTTATTTCACTGTGTCTTCCTCACACACACCTTCCCTTTGCATATTATTGACTTCTAGGACAGGACTAAGCCAAGCCAACAGCACACTCCATAGAGTAAAACTAATACAGGATGCGCATGAAGAACCTTGATATTATGAAACTTAATACACCTGAACAAATAAGAGGCAAATAGATCCTTCAGTAATCATGTAGTAAACTAGGACTTAAGGCTGCATAGAACAATACTTTTCATGAGTGCCAGCTTATACCAGCTTAAAGTTGCTTGTAGGTGTTGTTTTTCTTTTTTTAAAAAGCTGTTCTGTCTTCATGCTAAGCTCACTAGCTCTCCAGACAGTAGAGATCTATATAAGAATGACATTAATCTTCTCATGTAACTGTCTGCAAGAAAGCAAAGAAGTGTATTTAAACATTTCAGACTAGGACAGCTGAGTGCTTCAAAGTCTAAACCCTTGCTGTAGTAATTGGCGTCCACTTCGATACTTAAATGCTCACTTCTTTTTTTCATTTTTCTGTGATATGTGCATTATCGCAGAAATCCCGAACAGACCATGAACTAATGAATGGTAATTCAACTTTAGGATTATGTATCAGTATTATTTATTATTAGTTATTCTTAGGAGAAGATGATTAATCTTATTACATTTCAGCTCTGCCACCGAGACTGTGGCACAAGACAACACATGGCAGGTTTTTAATTGGCAGCTATTATGCTAGAAAGATGTCAAAAAGCGAAGCATCTCTATGCAGTCTTGATGACAACTAAATACCGTAACATCTTCCAACTGCATGCTAACAAAGTATGACATTAGGGTTACCAGCCTTGGATATTTATCATGTTTCAGTAGGTGCATATCTCCCTACATCCTCTAATTCTGAAACACAGCAAGCCTTTAAGAACCACTTAACATTTAAATTTGTTCAATAATAAATCATTAATATGATGCAGTACTGCCTCACCAGTGTAAATTTGCTCCCTGAAACAATGTCTAATAAAAGAGTGGAAATGTATTAAGCTGAAGGAATATTTGAAAGTGGCTAGTATAAGTGCACATACTCTAGATATTCTGATTAAATATTGAGAAGGGACTTCTGTAAAGCACAAAGATGTGCAGTACAACGACAGTGCTTGAAAAGCAGGGTTTTTTTTCGCCCCCTCTGTGGTAGTTCTTTTCCAGGCTCCCAGCAGTTCTGTGGTAGACTTAAAAAATAGTTAAGAACCAGAGAAAGCATCAGACCGATGAGGAAAGATCTGAGACGCTGTCTGTCTGCTGGCCCCTGTGCACTTGTTTTCCACATTTTCCTGTCTCTGAAGTTGGTGTTATGATGTGTGTCTGTATATTCATCTCACGCCTTCAAGATGTGAGAGATGGATAAGGGTTTGTGTCTGTGTGTGTGTGCGCGCCTGTGTTGGCACATACGTTTGTCCCATCGGTTCTTTCATGGACACGCATATGCTCGTGTGTGTGTCTGCATTCCTTTGAGGAACAATATTTCCCCTGGCCTGAATTGGAGTTGAGCTAATATTTGTTGTGTTTGGAGAGAGAGCGGTGTGTCAACAGTAGAAAGTTGGGGCCCAGGCACAGATGAGATGGTTCCATTTCACCCATATGTATCCCCTCATTCCTTCTGTCACATCTCTTATAGAAAAAGAGAGGTGCAAATATTACTTTGACATACTGTAAGCACAAAGTCACATATAGACCCAGTGCCCTTCAAGCTCTGCTGGACATGGACTTAGTGATTTTGACAGGCTTTTAGCAGGGCATCCTCAGGCTACAGGATTCTCTTCAGCAGTGGCTTATTACCCCCTCGCCTCCCCCTCTCTTTTCTTGTCCTCTCCCTCATTTGTCCACACCCACTCTCTCTTTTATCATCACTGTCCTCTCTCATTGCCCCCCTCCTCAGTCATCTATGTTTTGTCCAATCCTAGTATTCAGATCTTTGTGCATTTGTCAGATGTACAGGTTAACCAGAGAGTGACAGGGAGACACAGACAGACAGACCTCCTGCTGGCTTATTAGTTCATTATCAGGCAGAGGTGCCAGATACGGCAGCTCTTCACAACTAATAGAGCAGATATTGCAAGCTACTACTTCATTACGGCAGCTTGCCCTCCTTTTTTCTTGCTTTCACTTGCTCTCTTTTTGTCGATCTCTTTATCTCTTTGCCTTTCACCGTCTGTGAGCTTGGTCAGACTGTGTAGGATCTGCTTGTTAAGGTCCAAATGAGACTGTGTGTGTGTCAGTGTATGGGAAGCCACAGGACTCTGGTAGTTATTCACTGTGATGTTGAAAAGGGTTGGATATTTCTGTCAAGGCTGTAGCATAACCGATTGTCGCTCAGATAAATAAGGTAAAAAGCCAGTAGCTCTAAGATTTGGTCTTGAAACTGCATTTGGATGGTGTAAAAGGCTCAAGTATATTATAACTCGATGAACAGCAGCCTCTGAAGCAACAACTGCTTCCTCTAGTGACAGTGGCATCAAAAAAGAGCTGGCATTATCTAACAAATTAGCCTCTCCAGGGTGCTGGTTATAGTACACCATGCCAATAGGAATGTATATTTGAAAACTTTGTTTCTTACAAAGACAACTTTTTATTTGTAACTGGAAGATTATGATATGCCTCTTCAGAAAAGTTAATATTCTTGTTTTAAAGTTCAAAAGATTAGTAATGTGGGTGTGGACATAGAAGCAGAAAACAGCTCTGCATTAAAGTGCAAGGGATCATGCCACTAGTAGCTGAAACAACACACCTCCACCAACACAGATTTTATTTGTTACTGCAGAGTGACAGGGAGACACAGATAGACAGACCTCCTGCACTACACTGCAACATGATCTTGCATGGCAGTGTGTCAAAAATTGAACCATGCTCGTTGTATCAGGACACAGGCCTCATTTCAGAGAATGAACATATTATGTCATTTTATTTGGAGCTAATGTCATTGTTAACAGGCCAGCGTAAGGAAGACTGCTGGAGCCTCGGTATGCTGTTATTACAGATACAGTACTGTGCAAAAGTCTTGAGTGAAACTTCATTTCTTTATATTTTGTTAGGAAAATAAATGCAGTGATTTATTGAAACTTGCAAACATACATGGAAATACAGTGTATATAAAGCAAAAACAGTGTTTATACAATTCTAACAAGCTTGAAAGACAATATTTGGTATGACCACATTTATTCTTTTACACAGTCTGACCTAGTTCTACAGGCTTCTTGAAGGGCATTCAAAGCTCTTCTTTGGATGTTGGCTGCCTTTTGTTGTGTTCTGTCAAGATGATCCCACACTGCTTCAGTAATGTTGAGGTCCGGGCTCTAGGGAGGCCAATCCATGACTGATAGTATTCCATTATGTGTTTTTCTATCCAAGTATGCTTTACTGCATTGGCAGTGTGTTGATGTTTGTCATGCTGAAATAAATGAATCTGTTGCCAATCACAGGCTTTCCAAATTGTATTGCATGGTGGATCAAAATCAGATGGTACTTTTGTGCGTTCATAATTCCATCAATTTTTACAAGATCTCCAAAAGCACTGGCTGAAATGCAGCCCCAAACCACAACACAGTCTCCACTGTGTTTTACAGATGGCTGTAGATTGTCACTGTGTACCTGTCTGCTGACCACCTCTGTACATTTGAAGAAATCTCACTCCATAAGACCTGTTGCTACTGATTTTCAGTCCAGTTCTTGTGTAATTTGGGATACATTGGCCTGTTCTGCCTGTTCCCTCCTTTAAGAATGGCTTCTTGACAGCCACCCTTCCACTGAAACTATTTTTGGTAAACAGTAGATGGATCAACTAAAGGGCCAGATGCATCTCTCAGGTCCTGACAGATGCATCTGGCCCTCTCAGCTGCTGCATTGTTTTCCCTATTTCTTAAGGACATGACTTTCAGATACTGTTCATCTGTTGTAGATAGTTTTTTAGGCCTGCCACTTCTTCTTTTGTCCTCCACTCGTCCAGTTTCCTCAAATTTTTTAAGGACTGCACCATTTCTGATGAGGTTTCAACGAACAGTAGCTTGATCAACTGAAGAGCCAGATGCATCTCTCAGGTACTGCGTCAGATCTTTACTTTCCTATTTCTTAAGGCAAGCCAAGTTTATTTATATAGCACATTTGAAACACTACAGTCATACAAAGTGCTTTACAAGATACAATTAAAACCAAAAATAAAAGGGTAAAAGAAGAGAAAAACAAAAAGACAAATAATACCAATAGCAATAATAACAGCAATAAAGATAACACAATAAAAACAACAATAATAACAATGATGGTACAGCTACCTGGTTAGTTAAAAGCAACCACGAATAAAGATGTTTTTAGCTTCTTTTTAAAAATAGCTAAGGTTGGAGACTATCTGACGATCTGACCTCAATGTGTAGTTGGTTCCAGTTATGGGCGGCATACCGGCTAAATGCCTTATCACAATGTTTCTTAAGGACATGACTTTCAGATACTGTTCATCTGCTGTTGTTAGGTTTTTAAGCCTGCCACTTCTTCTTTCATCTTCTGCTTGTCCAGTTTCCTCAAACTTTTTAAGGACACACTGCACATAATGCCAAGACATTCCAATTTGGCTAATAGCTCTTTGGGAATCACCTTGTTGGTGCAAAAATACTATTTTATTCCTGTCAAACTGTGTTATCTTTGGCATTTTTTATAGATTCACCTGAAGAGATGGGAACAAATTCTGTGGTTTTGTGGGAGCCTGCTAGTAACAAAGTGCCTAAAGATACAATTTAAAATAGGTTCTTTGCTAAGTTGTCTGTTATGTGTAGACACAGTGCTGGTTCATCCCTTGAGTTAGGTGCCTTTTTTGTGCTTGAATGATTCATAGGTCAGTGTTACTTTAAGTGGCTTAAAAAACAACAACAACAACAAAAACATTCCTCTGAAAATGGTTGGGTACAAGGACTGGACTGAAAATGAGTGGGAAAAGCAGCCAATGTCTAAAAAACATTGGAATGACCTTCAGAAAGCTTGGATAACTGTTGCTCAAGACCACTCAAAAAAATAAAAAAAAAAGTCTGGCTCCTTGGAAACAAAATATGAAGAAATTAGGGGTGACTTTTGCAAGGCACTAAATTTACACATTTTATCTATTGATTTGTTTTCATGGACACATGTATAGTGATCTGATGGAAGTTAGTGAAACCCTCACTAAAGTTTATCCAGGCAGTTTGTGAAATAATCACTTACAGACGGGAATTGTGGTGCTTCCAGTCAACAGTAACAAAGTCCACAAGAAGAAGCAGGATGTGGTGGTGGTGGTTGTTTGTTACTTAAGCAACCCCAGTTCAAGTCCCACTTGGGACCAATGTTTTTACACTTTCTCTGGTATTATTTTTACACATTCCATTTTGGTTTGCTGTTTACTTTTGTGTTCAGTTGCCATTTGTTCAGGTTTGGGCAACACAACAACTTGGTTAAGTTTAAAAAAAAGATTGTTTTGTTTCAATTAGCTTACAACTTGCCTCATACTAATTCTGATTACCAGCATGCCTTCATATTAACAAAAAATGGATGGCACTGGGGTGAAATATGCTTCTAATATAAATAAATTTTTGATGTTTAGTGCAGTATTTTGTAGCTGTTATTTTTCTGAAATCACACTGAATTGTATGTTTTTTGGTGCACCAGTTTCCTTCGGCCCATCCTATTTCCTTAAAACGGGGTGGCCTTCAACTAAAAATTGTCATAAAGATAGCCAATCTTTGCTGCTCTTTCTGCAAAACAGTATGCATTATTGTCTGTTATCACTCCTTTCAGCAGAGACTTTGATCTGCACTTAAATTAATTCTTGACAGTATTTTAGTATTTCAACTTGCAAGCTAGGAGAAACACCAAAAATCAATCCAAACTGCCAAAAAAAATCATTTACAACCAAGTGCCCTTTTCCTTTTGGCAGGACTGAAGCACAGGCAGAGAATTTGTGGTTAGTCTACAGTGGTATTAGGATAAATGCAGGGGAGGAGGATTTTAGGACATCCAGTTTGATAACCTGCAATGCAGAAAAACAACCACACAGGTTTGATTTTGCTGATGACAGACTTCATTATTCTTATGTATTTTCGCTTGATCCAACATGCTTCCACATCCATCCTCATTAGAGAGCGTCTCTGTGAGTCATAACGCATGTCAAAAATCTGCCACCTTAGCCCAGCCTGCCACAGAGGAATGATTAAAAAATGCATAGAGATCCCTCTGTGTGTTTGTAAATTGGCCTTCATGTGTGTTTGTGTGCTCTGTTTATCTTGATTAATGTGTATTCCATCCTTGCAAACAGTCATGAATACCAGTGATTCTCAATTACACACTTGAAGTTTTCCGTATTACTCAATGTGAAAACACAGCTGTACTCTGTAACAACACAGATCACATAAACTGTACAGTCTGACACCTTCTGTACCACAAAACCATTTTCTCGCTTCTCTTCCAGTAAATGCAGCTATAGCATTTACCATATGAGGTGCGTTGCATACTTATAGCTAACGGCACATTGTCCTAAGATTGTAATCTCACCCTGTGCACATGAGGTGGTGACATAAAACACAGAGGAAAGAGTAGAATCTCCCTTTTAAAACTAGAGACAGAATCCAAGACTCGTTCTCAATCCTCTGCTCCACACAAGTGTGTCTGAAGCACACCCTCATGGTATGATGATTGGGTGTAATACAAAACCTGAGAGCTTTATTAGAGACTGTAGGGTGTGCAGGCTAGACAAGGAGTGTTTCAAGTGATGGCTCACCCACATCTCTTGTCTAGAGGAGAAACAAAGGAGCCTTTCTGCTCCCTGGGCAGTTTACCTACTCTGGTAACAATAGAACCACGCTCCTCATCTGTGTGTGTATATTTGAGGTTCATTCACAGCAGTGCGCCTCAGATAGTTGGAAATGGAAATGGAAACGCATAAGGTAATCTAGATGAGAAACAAAATACAACACAGAGCCAATACATCTACCTGAGAAATAGTAAATTTACAAGAAGTCACATTATGTAGTTTGTTTGTTTTTTAAAATGTATTTATTAAGAACTAGGATCCTGCGGATTTGTTGGTGCATTAATTTTGGATTGAAGGTTAAAGTACATCACTCTTAGATTTCTGACACCAGAGGTATCTTTGAAAGTAAACCGAGTGAAGGTTGTGTTTGTTTGAGAGATCAAAGTACTTGTGCCAGATTATTCCAAGAGTCATGAGAATGTGCTGCACACCATGCTGAGAATTACCAAGTTTTTGGCTAATAGCTCTTTGGGAATCACCTTGTTGGTGCAAAAATACTATTTTATGCCTATGTAAACTGTGAAAAACTTTGAAAGACCTTCAAAAAGCCTGCAGAACTATTGCTCACTTAAAAAAAAAAAAAAATTACAAGAAAGTCTGGCTCCTTGGAAGCAAAATATAAAGAAATGAGAGACAGCCTAAGACTTTTGCGCAATACTGTACATGGAATAGAAAATTAAAAGCAACATGTTGTTCAATGATCATTATTTACCTGCTGTTAAACTTCAGCAGGATATGTTGTAACTGAATGTGTGTATTGTCTCCAATTTCACAATGCTTTGCAAATGCTTAATTTGGTGCTAATAGGCCACTGTCTGTTTTTATAAGCCCTTGCAAGCAGCCACTAAAATTTTACAAGAGTGGTTTTCTTCCATAGCTACAGATGTAATTTTCTCTAAGAAGAGTGTAGTTAATGGGTGTGAGGTTGGGGAGAGTGGCAAAGAGTGGGTGATTTGGCAATATAGGTTTGGGTGGAGTCAAAGTCCAAACATAATCTCTTTAGCAGTTCTCAACAAAGACAAACTATCTGTGTCTATGCATAAATAGATCAGCTCAGCAAACAGTGACACAAGAACTGCAGTAACTGTTTTTTTTTTTTTTTGGTTTGTTTTTTTTGTGGAGGGGGTGGACTAGAAGCAGTGTGAAGAACCTATAGAGTAACATTAGCATTGATTTAATGTTGTTTTAGTTTCCACTCAACACATCTAATTCAATTTATCTTAAGAGCACCAGTGTGTTAACAGTGTTTTATGCTCCCTAGGTAATGTACAGTCAACTTTTAGAGGTATATTTTTTAGTGAGACAATGAAGGAAATGCACTGAACAAAAAAATAAAAAATAAATAAAATAATAATAATAATCATAGATGGAATATATAAAAGTTGACATCATCTACTGGTTAATGAAGACTCATTTGGAACCCAAAGTGACCATATTTGAGGGTGTTGTGCTAAGTTATCATCTAAGGCTAGCTTGGTTAACAAGTTGCATCTGTGTCTGTGCACTGCACGGACAGAGATACCTGCTAACTAGTGCTCAGCAACATACAAATAAAATACTATAAAATCTCTCTCACCCAAACCAGAGCACAGAATTCCAGGATGGTCAGTCAGCTGCACAGCAAACCCTATTATCTGTTTCAAAGGGCCACAACACCACAAATATAGTCCAGAGATCCACTTTGGCACCTTCTATTAGTCCAACTATTAGTCACTCTGCCCCTAATGACATAAATATAACTTTAAGCCTTGTTAAAAATGTAAGCAAGTGAGATAGATTTAAATTTTTCCCATGAATTGTTAATGAATGAGGAAATTAGCGAAAAAGAGAAAAAAAAGAGGCCAGGCTGACATGTTTTGTTTTGTTTTTGTCTGTTTTTCTGCTGTGAAGTTGGTCATTTTAACATGGGAGTCTATGGAGACTAACTCACCTCAATTGGCCATTTGAGGAATTGAAGCCTTTGGCCCTTTCAGCCCCAGAGGTTGCATGCCTCTGAGGCTAGATGGCTTAACAATGAGCTAAAAGACTCTAAAGTATCTTTAGGTCTGTCACTACTAATCATCTTTACATTTCAGGTTTTCGCACTATTGCCAAAACAGTAATATCGTTAAAATAAATAGCATGTATGTATGTTGTATCTTGCCCTTTTAGCAGATCCTAAATGAATATTGTGAGTGTTGCTGGTGAGGACATTGTCACAGCTGTAGTGCCATCACTGAATTAATCACACTACTGTGATATCATACCAGTGGTTCCTCTCGGCTCAGACTCCTGCTGGAAGGATTATGATAAACCAGTCACTCAGGGTTCTGTATTTATAGTGAACATGATATCATACTGCGAAATGATTTCTGCAGGGGCACAAATAAACAGTACAGTGTAATTACTTTTTTTTTTTTTTTTAAATCTCTGGTGGCATTATACAAACATTTTGAGTTTTAAAAAAAATTTTTAAATTGTATGGCTGTTCTGTTATAATTTACCTGTTAGAGCTCTAGGATCTCCAGATTAGTTTGTGCAGCATACCTTAGTTCATAGAAAACAATCTTCTACCAATAAAAAGCTGACAACACAAGTGAGAGCTCTCGATGTTTTGAACTTTTCTGACATAAACGCACAACTTGGCATCCTAATATGGATTCATCTAAGTTCTAGACTGGTATATTCTGCCTTGATTTCGCAAGTAAGAGAAAGAGAAGGGGGGGAATGGAAAGAGACAACAAGGGAGGCAGAGCATTAGGAGATTATCTGATGTTCCTGTGAAATGAAACAAAAAAAATATATTTTCACTGAAGTATAGGAATAAAAGAGTATTCACATCCTAACACCCACTCTTTCTCGCACTACAAATGTGATTTATAGTCAGTCGTTACCACTTGCTTCGGGTAATAAGAGAACTGGGGAGCTCCGAAATACATTATCATAAATAGAGAAGCGCTAGGTACCTGAAAACACAGAAAAGTGCCATTAAAGAGTGTATGAACTCTATGACATATCTGAATAACTAGCAATAGAGAAGCCAGGAGCACATTCGACTCTCATTCCTCTTCTTTATGAAACGTGTCATTGCGTACAACAACTGCTGCTCGTCAAAGTAATTGTTGCGAAAAAGGGAGTAATATACTCCGATGAGAAGAGAAATATGCAGAACCCATCTTCAACTCTGTGGATTATCAGCCTCCTAGCCTTGCGCAAAAGGCTTGGATGTATTTATTTCTCATGATATTTTGGAGGTGAAAAGTGCACCTCAAAGTAATTAGTCAAAACAGGAAAACAGCCGCTCCTGTGAGTGTGCGTGGGGCGTGCAGATATGTCTTTAAGGGGGTCTCTGTGTTCTTTCCTCTGCTTCAGTGTGTCATCTTTTCGCTTCTTTGATTTCTCTCAGTGGTTTTGAAATAGGGCTCCATATCCTAAAAGCATCTTAAGATAGGATAATTGTAAAATTTATCTTGCAGACCTTCTTACACTTAACAAAACTTGCAACTTAATCCCCTTTTCAAAAAATGTCTGTAGAATCATAAGTGCCTCCTACCTACTCGTAGAGGAGCATCTCAAGGAGCTTCAGACCATGAAGGGCAAGGTAAAAATGATGCATTGCCATAAAATGTTGTTTTTATCAATTTCAATGCCTTTAATTTTATCATCTGCTTCAAGATAATGAATACACCTCCCAACATTAGGTGAGATCAGGTGCATAAAGATAAACCCAGGCCCCTATAGCTGTGAGGCAACTGGAGTCTGGGATGTCCACAAGCAACCATCCGTCAGCTTCAAAGCAATGCGAGCCAATCGCTTCCATTGTGGATGGAGCTTTAAGCAAAGAGAAATCTACATGATTCCAGTAAATCTGTTTTTGCGTTATTTCCAGCAATTAGTCTTTCTAATTCATGTATTTTTAGTATATGTCTTGGCTTACACTTATGATCAGCAGCTGTCTCTAGCTTTAATACTTTGGGAGACACATGTAGAAAGTTAGAAAACAAGAACAATTTATATTGGAAAATGAGGCAATGGCCTGTAAAATTTGACAAATCAGGGCACAGAAAATCTAAAAGCCATGGCCTCTGTTTGGTAGGGTTCATTGACTTTTCCTCTTGCACTATCATCAGTCTCTTGTTGCAACATTTGCCTTTGACAGCATTCGCCTGCCTAGATGTGAAATGTAAGACCTGCCTGTTCTGTCTGCATTAAGGAAACCCACACCTTGAACTATATAATAAATGATTTTTCTCTCCCTTAAATAGTGCCAGGATGGCTGGATGTCTTACAGGTCTACACGTGTCAAAGGAGTGGGTACATGTGTGAGGCAGGTAACTGTGTTATTTGTACTGTAGGTCCTCTCTTTGTCATCACGCTTCAGTGTGGCCCATAGTTCTGGTGACAGGTACATTAGTGCCCACATACTGGCTGCAGGGTGTGTGGAAAAATAAACAAAGAGTAGTTCAATCATTTGCTCTTTTGTGTGGAACTTTGGAGAAATTGTGTTCTCCAGACTTGGGCATTTGTTTCACACAACAAGAAAAACTCAAGAAAAACTTCCTGTCAAAGTTTG
>VUQS01014627.1:26584-46605 GCA_015108495.1 Heterochromis multidens
GCTGTGGAGGCAGACGCCTCACTGGACTACACTGATCCCAGATGTAGGATGCAGATTAAATGAGACAAAGGGTAAAATCCACGACCCCCACCAACACCTCTTCCAAACTCCCTCACTGAGAGTCCGCCCACCCAAAGTAACCACCACCACCTCTCCCTTTCCACCCCGTGCACCCCCCCGGACCTCTGGCTGCGCCATTTAGGCTTATGGGTCCCCAGAAGAAGGTATTCATCTCTCGACCTCAGCTCCATTACCCTCCTCCTCACAATGCTCCCATACTTCTCCAATCTCTGTCACTCCCCATTTCAATGCCTTTTCCCTTCTCCATCTCTGTCTCTCAGACTGAATGCAGGGGTCAGTTCAAAGGGCTGCCAGGCAGAGCTGCTGGCTGGCCATAATGTGCCTGGGGCTTTGACGTGAGGAGTGAATCTAAAAGGTGCGCACCCTTTTTCATATACTGCAGCACAGTGATATAAACATGTGCTGTGATTCCTGAACTCAGTTTATTCATGTTTACCATGAACCAGTGTTCAAGCTTTTAATAAGCCTTGTGTAAATGAGAAACATAGAAGCTTTATTTGCAGAGCTTTTTCAGCTGAAAGTTTAAATCTTTGCAGTGTATGCTTCTGCTGTTACTCTTCTGAAATAAATATAATGGCTAAAAATACACTTATTATAGATATCAGATAATAAAATGAAACCAAAAGTAAAGGTAAAACCATTACTTTAAGTCTTTAAAAAGATCAGAAATGTTACGGGTTTTCAATAAAAAAGCCTTAGTCTTCCATTAAATAACTTTAATCATTCACTTATGCTGCATCTAAATGTTACTAAACGTTTTCAGGCGTAGTGGTAATGCAAATATGGAGGAATATTTCTTACAGTTGGGACATTCAGCTTTTTCGCATGTCAGCTGGAGCGTTATTAAAGGAGCCACTGGAATGTCTAATTGAATCAATGACTTTTTAACATCTCTCCCTCTCCACATTATCCCTTAAAAGCTCATAAAGACTCGGTCTCCAGCCTTTAGCAACAACAAAGAGATCATTTTCTCTACATATGTGAATATTAAATAGACACAGAGAACATTTTACTGCATTTCATCACTCAAAATTTTTAAATCTGAAAGATTTCTATCAACACATTTCATCATTTTACCTCCTGCTTCTTTTGATGTGTAACTTCTTGGTTTACTATTTATTGAAAATGATTTTCCATGGGGAATACAGCTATCCTGAGAGAATCCCAATCTGAACAAAACTGAGAAAAAAAGAACTTGAAAGAAAGTGGTGCCTGTCTATAACAATGGCCATCCTTTTTTTTATTTCTGTTTCTGGATACTATGAGGATGTGTCATCATAGCTGCTTTCACGGTAACTGAATAATGACAAACACGCAGCAAGTAGAGAAACAGAAAAATATGATGAGATTATACTGATTGAATAAGTGGTGAATGACTATATGTAAGGATGAATATGAGAGCAAAAGAGGAAAAGGCTAAAGCTGCTCATTTCCATGCCTGTTGACTCTTTTGACTACCCCAGTCCTTGTCTATTGCTGTCTCCTTTCTCTGCTCTGTGCCTTTTGCCTCCTGGCTCTGGACAGAAATGGGCTTGAGCACTCGTCTGAGCTTTGAAGTCCTTTGGTTATCAGCCAAGCGTAGCGCTGTACCTGCAGCCATCTGTGAAGGGGCCGCCAGCAGCCGCCCATCGCTCCACTTCCCTTCCATGACTGAGAGGGGCCGGAGCCAGGAGTGGTGATGGTGCTGGCAGCGGCACTAAGTCTATGTTGGCTGACCGCACATGGAAGAGCCTATAGCTATGTCAAAGAATACAGGTGCACACACCCTAAAAACCCTAACCTCAGTGCCCTAATCTTACTGTTTAATTCAGTACTTCTATGCTCGTTTTAATATCTGTCTGTAAACAGTCCCCTCTCTCCCTTATCCTCATCCGCCCACCATGCCTCTTTCCCTCGGAAGAGGAGAAAAATGTGGAGGTTATGAAAGGCTTGATTAAAAACTGCAAACCATTTTTCACTCTGTGCTTCACATAATATGAAGAGACGGTTAGGATCTTTTGTTTAAATGAAGTGGCTGTGAGTGTGGTAGCTGTCCTCCCCATCTAGCTGTAGCACTGTACATCATCTGTTGCCTTTGCAACACACGCGTTGTAGAACTTTTTTTTTTTTTTTTTCATCATGTGTGCATGTGCACGATGACGAGTCAAGATGAACGGCCAAATGAGCTAGTGATAAATACAGCCAGCACTGGCAGCTCTCTTCCAGAGAGTACAATGTCAGTTATACATGTGGGGGTGGGGGGCAAGATCACACAACAATACGATTAAGACCTGCGACAGTGTGCACCAAAAACAAGGTTGTGGTTTGGTTCTGGGGGTTTACTGATAGGATGACCCAATAATACAAGCCAGGGGGAGACTGAGCAATGTGGGATGCAATGGGGGAGTCTGGGGGTTTCTGGGTGGGGGTTAGGGTTAGGAAGAACAAAAAAGCTACAGTAGCCAGACCTCTTCTCAAAGCAGCCTCCAATTACACACATACAACGGGGCTTCCAATCTGGCCATCAGGCTGTTGCTGAAGTGTCACATGGGTACCATGTGTGCTGGCCAATGGCCTCTCGGCTTATCAACAAACAGAGCGGGATGGAAGGACAGATAAGAGATAGATGTGGGGGTGGGGTGGGGAAATGCAGGGTGGGAACTGGAGGGGGTCAACTGTGGATGATGAGAGATTGCAAAGTGAGCATGCAATATATTCCATGTGAGCAAAGTGCAGGTTATTCTTTTGCTGCACTGTGCAATATTTTTCACATATTGAAAAAGTATTAGACATGCTCAGCATTTAAAGTGTTCTTTATGCTGTAGGAATCCCTTTGTAGTTACTATTTAATAGGCCCAAGTTAACAAAATGCCTTATTCACTCTGCGCAGTGTTGAGAAGTAGTAAAATGTTAACCTTTGTTTGAACCGTAGATCTCATAGACAATTAAAGCAATAGATGTGTTACAAGGTTTAACAGACAGTGATATATTATGGTAGCAAGAGCAGTTATTTGAATCTAAAATGGATTTTTCTTAGATGCTGATCCTAAATTATAAGGATGTGAACATTTTTAGAAAAACCCCACTTAAAGCTACAAAATGTATCCAATGAGCAAAACCATTTAGAAAGCAAATTACACATATTCAAACATAACGATAAAAGATTTGACATTTACTACGATATCATATTATAATAATTTGTTTTCTACCATATCTTCAGAGTAGGTTTTCAAAATTATTAATGCAAATATGCTATTCCTGCAACTTAAATCCATGTAAAAGTCCAGCTTAAAGATGCTCGTTGAATCAGTCTCCTCCCTGACGGAGCCTGGAGTCGTTACAGTTTTAGTCAGAACCAGAGGCAGCTGTTTCAAACAAGCTGACACCATACACAATGAGAAACAAAAGTGCGGGGGGGGGGATGCTTTCACACATGCATGACAACCAACAGGGAAATGCCTTGTGTAAGCAGTCAACAGGGTTAAGGCTCCATTGCAGCCCTTCTCCCTCTCCCTCTTTGATAAAAACTAACTAATGTCAGCAGCTGATGTGGTCTTCCAGTTCAAGAACCTCAGTTGTTTCTGGGGTCTGAACCATATGGCAGAGGCACTAAAAACTGTACTGGCTGAGGAGAAAATGAGAAATGCAAAGTTCCCTTGAATTGGAGTAAAATTTCTTCCTTGCACAAGAAAAGAGACAGAAGAATGATGTACTAGAGTCTTGGAGGCAGTTCTACTCCCGAGAAATTTGCTGAAAACAGTATATGAAAACTTGAGCCTGTTGAAATAGCCTACTCATATTGAAGGCTTGGTCTCCTGTGTCAGACTGGCCTCTGCTAACCTGTCATTTCAGCTTTGCCTCAACCACCGCTCCCCCAACCCTACCACACACCCATCTGTTTCCAAAACTCTCAAAGCACACCTGTGAACTATTTCAGAACATCAGAGAGCTCACATAGCCCCCCGTCTTCATATAAAACTCACATTCTACCTCCCTCCAAAACCTCTGCCTCTTCTACTAAATGCTTTAACAAATCAATAGCGCAAAGAATCCCCAAACACTGGATTTCACTTTCTTTTCAGATAGGAAGCTCTGAATAATGCAGAGAGCAATACTTGTGCAGACAGCTTATCCATTTTCATAACCCTTTCTGAACAAACCCTCTCTCAAACAAATCATGAGGTGAGGACTCAGGTCAACAAAAAGATCAAAATGGCCACTGAATAAAAGTGTGGGAAAAAAAAGAGATAAACATTCACAATGCTACCTACAAGGATTTGCAATTCTGAAACTTTTTTCATGCGTGCTGTTTAACCCCATTACTTATTAACTGTTTAGCTATCCTCCCTTTCTAAGCCTCACTCTTTCTTCACTATGGACACTGAACAGCTAAACACACCACCCTGCTTGTCATAACAATCGGGAAGAGAGACTCTCCATCGGTTCCCCCGACTCTACGATGGGGTGTGGCCATGTGAGTGCCCCAAAGGGCCCTGTAGGGTTCTTCCTGCAATTCTAATCAAAGTTTAAAAAGCTGCAACCTTGGAGTCTAAGCCTGGGTCGTGGTCTGTGAGGAAGATATCAATCAAGCAGCTCCAAACAAGCGTGAGGGGAAAAGGGAGGGAGATGGGCAGGGTTGAGGACAGTTTCTGAGAAACTCTTGCTCTCTCTATCCTTCTGTCTTTTTTCTCTGTCCTCAGTGGAGTAACTTCCCCTCAGCGAGAGCAGGTCGCATTCCCCATACCAGGAAACCACAAGGTAATTCAAAGTCGCATTAACACATAATGGCTGTGCAGATGGATAAAACATTAATCTGCCTGTGATGCTGCAGCGCCTGTCACCACCACCATCATCATCATCGGCTTCTGAGTCATACTCTGTCCATTTTTCCAGGCGGGAATGAATGAATCCACTCTGGAATAGTACTGCTTGACCTGCAAATGAAGTTGTTTTCCTGCCTGGTCCCCAGTTCTGCAGCTGTCTAATCCGCTTGCAGTCCTGCTCTACAAACGGGTGATGGGTGATTGTGTAGGGACTCACAGACAGATAGAGACATATGCACATGCATGCATGAGCACACCGCAACACCCATATCTAGCCAGGCAGGCATGTTTGGCAGTGTCTGAATATTGGCTTTTCCACAGCTGGGGGCTGCTGGACCTGCTCTGCTCATCAGACATCCATCAAGGTGTCAGTTTGGGTTTTGAGAACAGGCTCCCAGGATGATCACGCCACTACCTTTTCTGCCAGCAGGTGTGCCTGATGGCCTTCTATCTGGGCCAAGAAGGACCAAAGATAAACATGTAAAAAAGAGCCAAGAGAAAAACAACACAAATTGACACTAGCACAATGCCCACTGTCAGTCCTGAAAATCTCAGCCTTCTTTAAACAAATGGTTTCTCATAAGTGACTATGAATATGAGATCAGCAAACAAAAGCAAATGGGGTTTTCCTCAGCAAGCTCGACTTTAAACAATCAAAGGAAGTAGTCAATCACATAGATTTAAATTATTAGTTGCTCTGTAGAAAAGAGGGAGTAATTATCATAATAGCCGATCTTTGTCTATGTGACGGGCCCCCCAAACCTATTTTCCACCAGAGACTTTGGTCATTTCCATGACTTCTCATAACAACCCTCCTCAACACTGAGGAGGACAGGCAAGGTAATTAATTCCCCTTGCTGCCTCTTTCTTTTCTCCTCTCCTACCCTCGGTGGTGGAGGGAAAAGCCAGGGAATGTAATTTACGCTAATTACCTTTTGCATAGGAGTCTCATTTCAACTTTCCTTTTCATGTTGAAGCACCAGAGTCTCAGGCTATGCCTCTAAGCTTCAACACCCCTAATGAAAAATCACTACAATATTGCTATAGGGACACAGCAGCACATAGACAAGAGTTTGTAGGCACCTTATTGCACTTCATGATGCTGTATATCCCCAAATGAGCTATCATGTAACCCAAATATCCCTATTAAGTCTCAGTTTTGCTCATGATGGTTCTCTAATGTCACTTTAAAATGTGTTAAAAGTGTTACTTTTAACAGTTCTTTTTTTTTCTCGATGGCAATTTTGAAGTGAAAATCAGGGGTTCCCTTTAATGCCAGCAGAGGGACTATAGAATGGACAAGAAGATAAGCAAACATGAGGCTGCTACAAACAAACTAAATATGAGAAACACCAAGACTCATCATTTGCTTCTGCTACTACTCAGTTTGTATAAGCATCTGATCAGCATGTATAGCTTACCTCTTTTTTCCTTTACTGAGGATTTTCTGTCCTGCTCTGTATCAGCTGAGCATCGCGACAGTTGCCTAGTTGTGATTGATATGTAACTACTAATGAATTAAGTCAGTGTATCAATAGATATATATATATCTAACATCAAATTGCACGCGATTTTATTATCCCCGTTACCACTGCTTTATCACACTAGTTAACCTCTAGGTATTATTTGTGTAGTAGTTGGACCTTTCACAGACCCAGATTTAAATGCGCGGATTATAATGGGCCGCTTGCATTGTTTTACATTTAAAGGCTCGCTAGCCCACCTTGCAACGACATTGCAATCACCAATCACTGCGTCTGTGAGTGAATTATTCTCTTACAATAATAATATATATTTTTAAAAAAAAATGCATGACAGCAAATAATCTAGAGAAGCGTACGGGGTAGTATTCTCTCAATTGGATTAGTCACAGCCACAATGCTGCAGCGATAGCGAATATGCTGTATTTAAGGTTGCATATCGTTTCCGGAACACAAACACATATGTGAATCAATACACCGAGGTTGATGAAGCGTTAAAAGTCAGATAGTCTAGTTTTTAAACTGATGTGGGAAAACTGAAGATAGAAGAATGAATTGCAGGCGAAACTGGGACCGATCGGTCTCCGACCTTCTTTCATTCCCTCTCCCTCTTGAAGCAAAGCTAAAATTTCTACCAGGAACAAACACGAGCACAAATACATTTCCAAGTGTATGGAGACGGGTAAATGCACTATATCTTAAACATATGCCTATCTTTGACCTTATTCTGGAGGTTTGCAACCTCATCAGCGCTATTTTAACGGACACAGCTCAGACTGGCACCCCAATCTGACTGAGCAATATTCTTTAACTATGGTCAAAAGCACTAAAGCACAAAGCTGCCGGGGATTTGACAGTCCGCTTGTGTTGGGTTTAGAAAATATAATATTAATATAGGTTGCATTATTTTGGCAAAATGAGAGAGGTTGCAACGCATCTTCTCCCCTACGTATGAGCCGCAATTCAGTTGTATCACAATTGATACAGTACACAGCAGCACAGGAGGGGGGAAAAAACAGCACATTTTCCAAACCACCTTACCTTCGTATACAGGGGCCATCGGTGCAAGGATTTCTGTTATTCATGGCAAAAAATAAAGCGATATTTCTGTTCAAAACTCAATAAAAATCTGCCATCTTGAAATGCTGATGAGAGGGTCGACGCGGTCTCCTGCATTACTGGTCCAGTTCATTAGTGAGGAAAATACTCATAATTCATATCCAGGCGTTTTCAAACCTAGGGTCCGATGCGAGGCAAGCGACAGAGGAGAGGCTGTGCAATTCAAATCCCACCTGCGGTGTGTTTCTGTAGGCTCAAATGATGAGCCACGATGACAGGTTTACTTCAGCTATTGTGCGACATGTCTGTAGAGTGAGGAGTCTCTGCAAAAGTTGCAGTGGTCAGAGCGCAGCGAGTTTGGTGTACAGTGAGCGAGTCGACTGACGATCGAATCGATGGAGACAAACAGTGGATGCATGTCTCTCTCTCTCTCTCTCTCTCTCTCTCTCTCTCTGTGCTCCATAACAAAAACTTTGGGGGGTATGATAATGATAATAATAATAATAATAATAATAATAATAATAATAATAATAATCTTTGTTATTCGCATGTTTATTAAAATTAGCATTCAGATTCAAGAAGTCAATGAAGATAACACCATTAACACCATTCTAGTGCTGTTAGTATTATGAGCCAGTTTATATATAGGCCCACACAGAGGCAGCTCTGGGTTATATGGAAAAAATAAATGCTTAAAAAATATGTAACATTTAATATATTATATAAATGTTATATTATATTATATTATAATACATTATAATAAGAAATTGAGTTATACTGCATTTGCACTTCTAATGAATCAACAGTAAGTAATGGGAGAAAATACTGCTCCTAGTTTTCTTCTTTTGAGTTTAATTTTGAAAGCCTACACTGAGATGATTTTATTTATTATTATTTTTAGATAAACAGTGTACTGTAAAGAAGAGACGGGCGAACCAATCGACACATTTTCTATTAAGTATAAAAATGGTAATTAATGATAAATATTCTATTGGAATTATTCCGAGGCGTGCAAAGTGCATCTGGGTTGAATGATTCTGTGTGCGTTTGGTCTTGCCTGCATGAAGCTGAAGCGCTCCCACTGTAGGCTACAGTATGACGACATGAGATTTGCACAGAATAAACTGGAATCGGATTACATGGGCTCACACAAATGTGAGTAATCTGTCATTTACCAGCGATCCTGCACTCACAGCAATATGCGCACCAACCTCTAAATTAAACCTGTCCATTTAGGCATGTGGGCGGTTGTTAACATAGTAGTGCACAGAGTTAAGCAGTTTCACCCTGTAGCCCTGACAAAGTAGGCTACACCCGAAAATAATTTAAAGTGCATTTAAGTTCTGAGTTTCCTGATCCACTGTTGTAGAAAAAGCAGAAGGTAATAAAGTTATATTCAAATATTATATAACTATATTTAATCAGCCATTGTCTCACCTATCAGGGATGAGCTGCGTTCAGCAGATACTGTACCTCTCCTAAGCCTTACAGCTTTGCAACGAGTTATGCAATTACTCATTCATTATAAGTATTACAGAGCCTGCAGCCTGCACGCACATCATATATGTAGAGCTGACCATCGCATGTCTAAGTGATCCTGCAGCAGCAAAGCAGGCATAAAAATCAAGTCTTAGAGCCCCACGAGATGTGCAACCTATATTTGCTTGATATTAAAAATCACTGTAATGCAGCTCTCCCATCAGCAGTGCATTGTTTATTCATGATACTTCAAACCACGGCATTACAGTGTATCTAAAAGGACTTACACTGGTAAATCCTCAATGCCAAGAGTATACTTTATGTAGACATAAAAGGTGATCAAACAGCGTTTGAGCTATGAAATGTTCAGAATATGCAGGATATGAAGTATGGTGTAGACTACACAAGTATGCATACAAAATATATAAGTGCTCAGCTATTCCTAAACAGTCCAGCAGTGGGGTACAGTGTGATTATACCTAGCGGGATTTTTTTGAAAATAAGCAAAACACTGTGACACATTTTTATAGTTGCATTGCAGCTAGAGCATAAACACACCAACAGGTTCTGCCGATCTGTAGTGGGGATTAGTTAGAAATGAACCTTATAACAACGCCATGAAGACTCAGCAAATTTGAATACCCTGGAACTGAGAGATGAGAGAAAATACCCCCGTTTCCTGTAAATCAAATCATAAATGCCTGTATTGTATATGAACAAATAAATGATTTTTCAGCTGTGCCAACTTTATGCTTTTTAGTCTAATTATAATTTTCCATAATGGCTATTATGCTTCCCCTCTTTGACTATGCTTCTAAAGAAATCTACTGAGATGTTATTTACGCTTTATTCATATTACTGATATTTGACTCAGCTGGTTTCTTGTGAAGAGCCACACTGAATCTTCACTTGTTTGAAGATTCAGAATGTGAAAACACACAACATATTTATTACAGAAATGCCTTGTATTGCAAAACGGTTTTACTGTTGGTCTAAGTTGAAACAGGATGTAACTCCGCAAATGGCATTTCCCAACAGTTTGGGAAACATCTTCAATTTCACCTTTCACTTCGCAAAACATGTTTTATGTGAAACTGACAACTTCTATAAAACTGTTTTGAATGTGAACATTGTTTTCCTTAGCTGAATCTTGCTAAAAAGAAAGAAAGAAAGAAAGAAAGAAAGAAAGTTCAATTTAAAATTGTATTTTTACTGTGAGAGGTGACGACAAGAGATAAGATCCAAAACAAAAACGAAAACCTATTCCTAAAAGGCTGAAACATTTGAACATTTGAAAGATTTCATCCAAAGTGTACGTGAAATGTAAACAGGTAATTAAACCAAGGCTATAGCACCCCATGTGCACCAATCAATTTAGCTAAGACACATTTCACGAACCCTTCCACCCTTTCTCAAAACTTTAAAGACAAAAACTATATCACAAAACACTGACTGTGCTGGCAAAACCACACAAACACATCAAAACAGTTTTATCTGGGCTCCAAACCACACAGTACTTTCAGATCATCCACACAGAGAATCAAAATAATAACACTAGTGAGCATTCATTACACACTGCATCAAAAATGGAAAACACAGTGTTCAGAATATGTAACACAAGTCTTCCCAAAGTCATGTGGCTGACTAGCAGTTCTACAAAAATTGCAAAAATAAAAAGCAAAAACAAAAATGGATCTTCCACCCCGTCCTCCATCTCCTTAATATTTACGTATTTATTTATATATATATAATATTTATTTAAGTAGAGAAAAACTAGTATACAACAGGGGATCTACTTAGATTTTATTGTTCACTTTGTCCTACTTCTCTGATTCACATAAGAAAAAAGTAATAAAACTAAATATATTTAATAAGAATTACATATTTCATAAGACTTGTATGTCTCAAACTAAACTTAGCACTAAAAGTGAGGAAATTTGTGTTTGGTCGACTATTTCTTGGTTGTAACAGTGCTTCTTGGCAATAAATCTTATATTGTTGGAAAGCCTGTTTATTTCCCCTTAAATGGTGCCACATTTATAGGGAAAATGCATTTGTGGGTTGAGCAACAGAGTTAGGGTTAGGGTTAGGGGTTAGGGTTGTGCCCGTGCTAAACAACTTATTCTCCTATTGACTCTTGTTTGGTGTTGTTTATTGGATGATTGAAGTCTGAAGAAACAAGACATATCGGCAATTTAACAATTTATTCATTTAACAAGCAGGGGCCTCAGTAGCATGTGGAAGAACCACACACAGCCACAACTGCCTGGCACCTCCTCTTCAAGTTTCTTACTCATATGTGTTGTGATTGCATGTACAAAAACATGGTCTGTCACAACTGCTCTTGAACTTCCACTGAAATTATTTTGCTCCTTCTTCTCTTACTCTTCTTCATTTCAGATTGTTTCAATTCATTACTGGTACCAACCAGCAACACACCCTTGCCTGCTGTGCACTTTGAAATTTCTTATACTGGTTTCATCACATCATTAGCTGCAAGAGTAAACAGTTTTAACATCTGTGCATCACAAGTCTATCATTGTATAAAATATACTGTAGGAAGTGAGAATGTGTTTAGGGCCATGCAAAAAAAAAAAAAAGAAAAAAGGATAGATCTGCAGATTGTGTCTAACTAGGCAAAAACTGTTAAGGGTTTTGCCACAAGAGTGGCTAATTTGATTAATTTTCATAGAAAATTAAGAATTTGGAATTAGTGTTTTAGCAGTTCAGAAAAACACTAATGAAGCAATTATGCCCTGAAGTTTCATGTAAATCCATTCAGGGCTGTCAAAGACATTTCTCCTAACAGATGGACATACGATGAATTGTTAAACAAACGCACTGATAGACCAATGGTCTGGGGCAATTACCTTGCATGCCCAGTGTCCTAGGTTCATCATGTAAGTCAATTCTGGGCCAGACATAAGTTGATGGTGCATGTTGATATATCCCACTTAAAAAAACAGGTTGGTTTACAGTTGATCAAAGGAAGGAGGTTAACTATCAAAACTTAGCCAGAAATAATGAATCTTTCAACTCAAAGTAACAATAAATTTTTTTTTATTGCTAAGTCACATTTTTTGAAGCAATCACCCAACTCCCATTTCTCTAAATACAATGTATTTTATACTTTTATGATAAAAAAAAAAAAAAACAATGTAAAAAAACAAAAAAAACCCCCAAACTTTTAGTATATAAAGAGAGAAATCCCACTCACTGTTTCAGCACCCTGTCTCCAGCCTGTGGTCACACCAGAGATTCTCAGCAACATCACATGCAACATCAACATCAAAGGAAATGTGCCAAAACAAGTTAACTGAACCACGGCCCTTTCATCTATCCCGGATTTCTTATTGGTGTACTAGCAATCTTAACTCTTGGTGTTTCCACCTGGGGAATTGTTTGTTACAGTAATTCCAGCACTGATTACTTCACTAAAGCGTTGCTTTCTAAATGGTGCACCGGTCGTTTATGAAGGGTTATTCATGTAAAGTTTTTCCACAAAACGTTAAACAAATGTGAATCATGAGTGAAAACAGGAAAAACAGTTTTAACAGTTTTGATCTGTTTTTGCGCCATGGCTTGAAATGAGACCAGGTATGGTGTGTAAGCAATCCAGAAAAAACTGTAAGTTGTTGTTGTGACTATACTAGGGCCCCACGCCTCTAGGGCCTCACTAATACTGACCAGTTCTTAAGCATACACAACACACACATAGAAAACAAAAAAGCTGTCTGGTGGTTTTTAACTGTATTTTCATGCCAGTATGTTTGTCATTCTGCTGTAGAGTTATCTTCACGCTATGTAAAAGTGACTGGTTTGGTTCTTGCCTGCAGCAAATTCTTCTTCTTTTTTTTTTAAAGTGCAACAAAAATCCAAGAAGTCCACAAGTATTCCAAAACAAACATTGCCTTTAATAGTAAGTTATGGTTTCTCAGGTTGAAATATTGTTTCCAAATTACAGACGTGCACACACGATCAAACAAACGGACATTTCTAAGAACCGACTAAACACAGACACGTGCAGCGGAAATGAAAAACACAGCTATGCGCATCTTAACAGCTTAATGTTAAGTCCAACATAACCTGAATGTCAAAGATTATGTTTTCAAACGCAAATATGAAACACACAAAGACAACAAAGAATACAGAATATTTTTTTATTCAACAAAAAAGAAGAAAATGTTGTAAGTTAAATGAATATTAACCTGCTTTTGGTCCTCCTCCTTCTACTGTATTCCTCCTACGACTCCTCCTACTTCTTCTTTGCCTCTCACGCCTCTCGCTCTACCACTCTTTTTAAAGTGGCATTCTTCTGCAGCACACCTTTAGAGCCTTTACTGGTAAAGCAATGATTGCTAATTGAAAAGCAACTGATTTTATCAGTGGAGTTACAATGTGTGGTTTAGAACTGCCAGTGCTTGTCTGTTTGTGCAGAACTGGTATAAGATAAGCTATAGGAGTTTCAGGTTTTGGTCACTGTATTTTAAGTTCCAGTGTTACTGTGCAAACAGTTGAGAAAAACTATAAAAACCTTTGCACCAGGGCACATGGCAAATATGTTTGAAAAGAAAAGGAGCAGTCATGCTATGGTAATGTAGAAAACTGCATTTAAAATGGCTTTAAGCTATATTATGATCGGCTTTTAGATTTTTTCCATTTATTGTTTTTTGTAAAATGTGTCCTCTCAGGTCACCTTCAGTAACAGCCTACAATTAAGGTCTGTCCCTGCCACATGACACCATATTCACACGATATTCCATATTTACACCATATGTAAATAAACTGTTATTAAGAAGGAAAATATGGAACATACACAGCAGGTAGAAAGATAGTGTAAATATGGAATATAAATTGACCTACAGTGTATGTTTACCCACTAGTGAGTTTTACTGAGTAGTGGATGCTCCTGGTTTTGCAGACACAGAATATCCAGAAAGTCCAGCCTGCAGAGTTAGAGGACACAGTCATTTACATATACAGGTCATTTACATGCATATGCCCTGAGTTTGAAATAATTTAAGTGTAGTTAGGGTGTGTTTGTGTCAGGAGTACACAAGAAACTGCCTGTCTTTCATGGAAGTTCAAACGGATAATGAAAATAGTGTGCATAATGTTAGTGTTGAGTGAGAAAGAAATCAAATAATATACACAGTAGGAAGCCAATTTTAGCTCTCCTGCTACACAGCAACTGCCTCATGTACATGTGCTTTATATACAGCAGGCTACCGCTCTTTCATTATACTCTAGTGCTTGGTCCCATTTCAGGTGTATATTATGTGCTGAAATTGATTTACATAGGGCTATATATAATATGAATATATATAAATAAATATTGCCAATTCTTATTTTGGTCATTTGTGCTGCATGCACACTAATGTAGTTTTAGGACAAGCAGTCCAGTCACTTCTCTTGTCTTGTTCTTGCCTTTATTGTGTCAGTGGAAACTGTACTTAGTTGTTCCTGACCTCTAACCTTTTGTTTAGCACTGAAATAGTAGATCTGTGCTGATTCAAACTCTAACTGCTGTACTCCACTGCTTAGTCCCTCAGGTCCTATTACAACCTCACACATATTCGACCACTTCTTGGTTCGATGACATGTACGACATCGCTCACTTTTAAATAAACATTTCCATGGGAAAAATGTCTTTTACTCAGCTTGTTTGTGATGTCTCAAGATTTGTGTGAGAAAAACATGTTTAAATAAAATGAGTTCCAGATTGACACAGTGCCCATGTTTAAAATTAAAAATATCTGTCATGCATGTGTGAAGTAATATATGCATAACAACAGCATTCACAAGTAATTACAGTAGGTGACAAAATGTTCAGTCACATACAGTGACGCTGTCAGTATGGTTTCACGTTTCATTGCAGAGGTTCATGACCATATTTTAGCTTTGTCATTGTAAGACTGGATTGTTTTGAGGAACTACTTGTTATTGACAGTCAGATTGCATATTTAAGTCAGTTATGACAATATGTTTTAGTGAAAAAACAAGTATAAAGCAAAATGACGTGTACAAGTTGTAAAATGAAAGACAGCTGTTCTACACAAAAAGCTGTGTTTTCCTTTGTGTGAGAGCTGTTTTGGGGTTTTTGTTGGTACGCACAAGTGTGATGTTTTTCCTGCCTGTGAGAAGTAGTGGTTTACCAGGCATCTCAGCAGAGTAAACAGACTTTAGATCCATCTGACAATGATGTTGGCATTGACTACCTATTTGACTGAGCTACGGTTTTTCTTTAACAGCATAAATTACAACCCAAAGCTGTAAATGATTAGCCCACATGCTTCAGATATGCAGTTATCCCCCCCCCCCAACCATGCAATTTGACATGCCTTATAAAATCTAGAGCAAACTGAATCACTTCTTTCTCTTTTTTTTTCGTTTACTTTGTGTGCTCAGCGGCAATGTCCTTTTTGTGTTGCAATGTTTGTGTGTACCTGTTTAGTGCATCTTGTTCTTGTTGCGGCACAGCATGTAGTGGTCTTGAATGTTCTGCCTGGTTTATCATTTTTATCAGACATGATGTTTCTGAGGGCAAGTTGGACATGGCCTCTTTGGCAAAAGGTGAGAGCTCTACTAGGCTTCAGAAAAATAACAACTTGCTCTGGAAACCAAACAACTAATACGTAGATGACAAATTAGGCTCGTAGTACAATCCAGTTAGAAGCTACAGAACGTTGCATTTACAGTCTTTATTTCAAGTAGCAAGAAGAGATAGCTGGTTAAGAGGGTGTGGATACACACAGTGACTAATACATTTCAAATCGTTACATAATGATTACACAGTGAATCTTCAAAATGTTGACACATCAAATATAAACAGCTTTTTTTGCATTTTTCTTTCCGTTCACCCAGATTCCATCTTTCTCTAGATAGGCTACATGTAGTTTCATTGACATGTATGCAACAACTTTTTCATTTTTTGTTCTTTTTAATTCTTCAATCTGGGAAGCTGTAATTGATTTTTAAATGTATTCCATGTCCATGCTAGTCAAACTCATCTTTCTGCCAGTGACTAACTATGCTCAGCCCTGAGTTGTCAGAACCAGCCCTGACCAGCTAAAGGCTTAAATTTGGAAAGTGCATTGTTAGTGGTTTGATAGCTTATCAGTTTGACTGGCAAGACACTAGAAGATGAAGACCACAAAAAGTATTTCTTTTGATTTAATACAAAGACAATTTGTTTAGAGGAGCCAAAGCTTTATGCTTAAATTACAGTCCTGAAGACGTTTCTCTGCTGCATCCACATTGCACAACATGACTAATGTTGTGGTCATGAGTGGAAGACATATCCAAAACCTCACAGTAGAAATCAACAGCCAATCTCTGTTTGAGTGTCAACAGAGCTAAAGGACATCCAAAATATAATGAGGTGCTAAAATAACTGTTTGGCATTTTGCTCATTTTGAGATGAGAAGATGTGAGTCTCTCATATGTTTATTAAAAGTTAGCTTACTGTAGCTTAGTGCTGACTTTGTTAAGCTAACCAGCTGAAAATTGAAAATTGCTGAATGACAGTGAGATGGGATTTTAAGAACTGGCTCTTTGTCCATGCCATCACCACTCTGTCCCACCATATGCTCAGTCTATGAGATTAAAGACAAGTCAGCAAAAAGTGCAGAAAAAACATACAGGCAGGCCTGTCATGCTGCTCTTGAGCTTTTGCTCTAGTGCACAATATATATTTACTGTGCCCAGTGTGTTTTGACCTCTGGAAATGGACTTGAACCTGCATGGCAGCAGGGGTTTCAAATATCAGAAAAAGCTTTAAAGGAAAATTCTTACTTGTCCATGCAATCAGTAAAGACTTTGCTAAAAATAAGAAAAGATAACTGTGTATCTGTTAGAACAAGCATGCCTCGTGTGCTCTTTCTATACAACGAATCTTTTTTGCAAGCATGCAAAAAAAAAAAAAAAAAAAGTTTGTATGGTGTAACTTGAAGAGCTTCACCAGGTTTCAGTTTCTGTATTGTGGGGTGAACATTAACCGCATAAGGATGTAGCACTTTCTTTAGCTGGCTAAAAACTGTGAATGGTATGAGTATTTTTGATCCAACTGCTGCTAAAATTGGTGGGATTGTTTCACTTTTGGCACGGCAGTTATTTGTGCCTACATACAGACACACAGGCACACGTGAATTCCCATTGAGAGAGTGAGAGGGAAAGAGAAACTGTGTCCAGAACATGTAAATTCCTGTCTGTTTGTGATTGTGCAGCTGCTGTGGAAGTTATGTAACCTGCTATCAACATAAATGCAGATTAACATGATATAGAACACCGTGCCTGTGAGCATACTTTGGGTGAAACCACTGCGTTTGAAAGCAGCTGTGACCCCAAGATTTAAAATGACAGGATTCAGGGAAGGCAAAGTCCAGAGACAAGTAGAAAATTACGCCCACTCTTCCAACTTCACTCCTCAGCAATACAAAGTAAAGGTTGTGTCCTTGAAATGCAGTCTGTTAGTGGTTTCTCAAGTGCTGTAGGCCCATGGACTACTATTTCTTTCCTGTCTATCAAAAAGCTCCCCTTGTTTTCTCACAAAGAATGCCTCTCCTCTTCCATTTACTTGAAATGAATGCTTTCGCAGTCTCCCATGCCAGAGCCGTCAAATAGTGTTAATGATTGTTATCCTGAAATAGCTTAAATACTCAGACAACACTATTTAGCACACAAAATAAACACAGAGACATACAGACAGAGGTAGGGGCTTTTTTCAGCAGTGGGGAGAAAACATTTCTTCCCCCTGGGGTTGGTTCAGCAGGCCAGAGTGTGGCAAGCAGACTGGGTTTCACACTCCACTGCTGTGCAGGGTTGAACCTCTGGTGAACTCTCTCGCAAAAGGCAGAGCAATGACTGAATGGGTGATTGACTGACCCCACCTCTTGCAGTTCCAGACAGTCCCAAGCCAGGTTTGGTTGGTGGATGCAACATTAATGCCTGTACTGAGCACTACAGGTTAGAGTGACACCTGCTGGAGTCTGCAGAAAAATGATTGTCTAAGTTTGGCACAAAGAAATAATTTTGTGGCTGGTGACTCCTTAAGCCAAACCCCATTTGTGACAAAATAATGAAATGATAGACAATGTTTGAAAATCTTTTAAGATTCTCTTTCTTTATCTGTAACACTTTATCACAGTGGCAATGCACACAAAGAAAATTATCACATCTCACTATTAGAAATAGAAATTTGGCCCTTATGTGTAACAAGCTACTTATCATCTTTTACTGAGAGGGAGGCATTTGTTGTTCTGAAAACAGAAAAAGAAGTAAGGTTTTACAGCTCAGGGCAGCATGCCACATGTCTTCCCACACTGAGTTTTTATAATAAGGAAACTGATAGCAAGATGAATGTTGTCTGAAAAACCACGCCTCATGGCAGTGACTACTGTGGGGCCTCTCCTCGCCTCTCCTCTCTTCTCCTCTCCTCTCCTATTTTGTCCTATAAAATGCACTAATGGTACCTAATCACTTAAGCTCTGCAGTATGCTGTGTAACTAATGCAGAGTCCATTCAGGGTCCCAAGGTTGCGAGTGGAACTGATGACATATTCTCAGATGATCTCACATCAAGTGAGCTTTAAATTGTTTTGCTAATCCAAATGGGTCCTCTTGCTCATGGACTGAGTGACTCACAGGTCAGGAAAACAAACATGATGGTGGTCTCTTTTTACGGGCACGAGCTGACATAGTTAACACTGGAAAATTACTGAAAAGCGACAATCATATAGTTGTTTTTGGGCACAATCACCCACCAGTGTTGAAATGACATTGTATGATCAGCTGGAAACTACATAGCAAAGAGTCTTAGAATATGATTAAGATAAAGTTACAGAGCATGACTTCACAGTAGCAATGTGCAAGAGGTCTTTTCCTGTTTTTCCAGAGGACAGATAGGATGCTAAGCCCTCTGGGAGCAAGCAGCTGGACGTCTCAACGGTCCAACTGCTGAGTCCTCAGTGGTGATAAAATGCTCAATGTCCTGTCCAGATTGTTCAGGAATGTTGGAGAGGAGCTCAGTGATCCATATGTTCTTTTCCACATGGTGCGGCTATCAGGCCTCTTCAGATCACATCCAAACCAATGTGTTTCATTAGAGCTGGCTGTACTCAATGCCTGTGGGGAATTAAGCCTATAACTCACGGTCAAGTATGTATTGAAATCAGCACAGAGTTTGTGCTGAGATATTCCCCTGCAAATCTGAATAGACTGACATGCTGACGTGTGTACTTGCAGGATTTTGTTGTCTACAACTATGCAAGAGTGTTTAATTGATGAGGACAGCAGTTTGGTTTGGTTTCGTGTTTCTTTGTGAGTATGTGTAGGTGTGTGTATAATGTGCGGAATGGACATGAGGGTACAGATAATATAGCCATGCATCTTTATAGAATGCCAAGTCTAACCCACTAGGCACCAGTGACAACTGTTCTCTGAAATGTCTGTTATTATTATATTAGAGCATCATACATTGAAAGGCAGGTTTGTTAAAATGTTAGGCAAGAAATGGGAAATATATTTAATAAAATAAAAATCTAAATGGCTTAGAAGTTGTCATCAAGCTAACTACAGTGAACTACAGATATAACTATTTATGTGAACTATATTTATACATATGATGTAGCATATAGTGTATATAAATATAAAACCCTTGTACATAATGGCAAGAAAAGGCCTAGGAAGAAAGTACAATAAAACTGAGTAAAATTTGGTTCGTATTAGCTAGACCTTTTCTGATCTCACTCTTCAGTTGATCACACTTCTGAGTAACACTCTGTCAATATATACAGTTGTGCACATAAGTTTACATATCCTGGCAGAATTTATGATTTTTTTGGCCATTTTTCAGAGAATATGAATGATAATACAAAAACTTTTCTTTCACTCATGGTTAGTGGTTGGGTGAAGCCATTTATTATCAAACAATTGTGTTTGCCCTTTTTAAATCATAATGACAACAGAAACTATCCAAATGACCCTGATCAAAAGTTTACATACCCTAGTTCTTAATACCGTGTATTTCCTCCGTTAACATCAATGACAGCTTGAAGTCTTTTGTGGTAGTTGTGGATGAGGCACTTTATTTTCTCAGATGGTAAAGCTGCCCATTCTTCATT
>VUQS01014628.1:6681-18663 GCA_015108495.1 Heterochromis multidens
GGAAAAAACTTGGAAATAGCAGAAATTAATTTTTTTTTTTTAAAGTTGAGACATTATGAAGCACTTTATTATTAAGCGATGATTTATTATCAAGTGATGTGTTCATATTGTTAATTTTTCAGTCCTTTTTGAGGCTGACAGAAATATTTATATTTTTCAGACTTTTTTTTCAAAGAATATTTCAAGCAATGTATTCTTCTTTTTTAACATTTTATTTTTTACCTTGCATTAATTAGAAATAGTTTATGACTTTATGGATATTTTATTAGTTCTTTTTTTTTTTTTTTTATTTCCACACTGTTATTTCGGAGTTTGGACCTCATAAAAACTCTGTTTAAGTGGCTGTGTGCTGTTCTTTGTCTTCATTGTTTTGATCTCAAAACTGCTGGATATTTTTGACCAAAAATCAAAGTCCTCAGAGTGTGTCAGCATCATGAGACCATGAAACTCAGCACCCATTAAACTCATTACTGTAACACACAGTGGCTCTGTGTTCACACAGTGAGGGGTTAACATGCATGTGTATGTTTTCAGATCACATGACTGCTCTGTTATGTTGTTGTCACCAACAGTCGCTCACTGTTTCACCACTCAATGAAGCACTTCAGTCTGACGGCAGAGCGACACCCCCACAAAGGCCTCTTTATTCCCCTGAAGTTGCCTCTGTGAACTGTTCTCAGGTCTGTTTTAACGTTACCCTGCTCAGAGGTGTTTCCCCTTCAAAACAAGCACACCGTGACCATGAGAGCAGGAGGAGGGAGTCCTGTTACTAAGCAACACTGACTCTAACAGAGGAGGCCACTGAAAAATTCAGAAGAATTACATACGAGAGAAACAATGAGCTGTGACGTCTCTTTGCTGAGGAGCAAGAAGATGATTGGCTGCTGTTTCTATATATATTAATTGCTATATAACTCTGTCTGTGTCTGGTTGTGCAGGAAACCTCTCAGAAAATGTGCATCAGAATATCCAACACAAATGTTCTATTTGCTGATTCTGGACAAGCTGATGCTGACTCAGCTGATATCAGAGTTTCCACAAAGAGGAAAGCTCATGTACAGCTCCCATTGTTACAATAGCAGCTGTTGCCTCTCTAACCTCACAATACCAAATACTTCAAAAGTAACTGCGTAAAAGATCTGGCTGCAAATACAGAAATTAAGACTAACAGCTTATTTCAGGAAGATAGCATCTGTTTTTCAGTTCCAGTCTAACTGGATATCTAATAGCTGATGCACTGTTGATGCTCAACAAGCTATTACTAATCACTGATGAGAAATGCTGCTTCATCCATGGTTGAGTAATAGTTGTTTTGCAAAGTGGAAAAAATGATTTAGATTTTTTACTTAAGTAAAAGTTATAATCCTACTTAGTTCACAGGTTGTATATTCAAATAGATTTAAAGTACCTAAAGTAAATGTACTCATATTATTGGATAACAATTATTGAACTACTGATATGTATATCGTTAATGTTAAAGCTGTTGATGATTTTAATTACTTATATATTCCTCAGTAGCTCGATCTATAATAATGCAATTAATCTGCAAAATAATAAGTAACTAATGCTTTCAAATAAATAGTATGGCTGCGAAGCATAAAAGCACCCTAATGGCTTTGGTGGGGTGGCACCGGGGGGGAGGCAATCATATTTTGGGGGGCTGGTGCCACACCATGACCCCCTTCTAGGCACGCCCCTGGAATTACAGCTGGAATTACAGCCAAACAAATCTAATCGTTTGTCTGTGTAGCCTGCTGCTATAGCCCATCAGGGCCAAAGACAGATCTAAGTCTGACTGCTCTGGAACAAACCTGGAAAGCCTAAGGAATGCTGGCATTGGTTGCACCTAAAAATACACCAACTGATCTTTTAAGACAAGTCACCACCTTTAAAATAATCATAATTGTTATTTTATTTATGTAGCAGTTTTTTTAAATGAACAGTTACAACGTGCTTCACCTCTGGGCTAAAATAAACAGTTTACATCTCCAAATGCAGTATGTGCATACAATGAGTGGCACCAGCAGGACTTTTTCATTATTTTTAGACAACAAAACTTTATCTGGTAGCTCTGAGAGAGACCGGCAGCAATAAAAAAAATAAATACATGATTCAACAGAATAAAAAAAATAATAACATTACAAGATACAAATAGAAATATTGTCATGTTTACAGGGCTATATTTGTATTGATGTAAACTTGGAATCGTGCAAACAGTGCAGCATAACAGGCTAAGCAATTGATACCACCTGCCACCTCTCCCACCCTTTCCCAGTGACATAGCAAATAAGAGATTGATTCATGTTTTTGTTTTCTTGAAAGCTGTTCTTACAACTGGCAACACCATCACAAGCTTTGATTAGCCTACCAGTCAACAGGACATTAGCCAATGAAGCAGGAGGCTAAATGAGGAAATCTCCATGGTTCTAACTCCATATTTTAAAGTTGGCAGCACTAACATTTACAAACGCTCAGCAGTGTCTTCACTCCTTACAAGAATTTGCTTTCTGTCTCCAAAACCCTAAAAAATGTGCTAATTTCTAAGCAACTTATTTGCTTCATACGTGCACAAAATATGAAACACTGTCGAAATAGGGATTAGTCACCAGAAATGTTAACCACAATGACATATACCAGTGCCACTATTACCAACAGCAGTGACAGGATGCAGCCAAAAAGGCATCTCAGATACATGAATCAATTAATCAAGAGTCCAAAGATGGGATTTGCTGTTTTACTTTCAAGATAGTGTAAAAAAGAAAAAAAAAAAAAAAGTCTAAAAAATGTAGACATACAGCATTACCGCTGTCAGCACAACTGCATACAAATGCACAAGTATACAAGTAATGGAACAAACCAAGTTTAAAAAGTAGGGACACATGACCAGGAAAACTAAAAACAAGATAACCAATAAGAATACATTTTCAGCAGGAATGTACCATCAGCCAACCTGATGGACTGAGCAAGGCTATTCCAAAGTTTAGGTTCTACAACTTCAAAAGGATCACCTTTGTATTTAACAATTTAAGAAATTTGGTTCAGAAGTGCACATTTAGTAGACATCTTACACCAGGTCGCCTTTTCAAAAATAAAAACTTTGATTCTTTAATTTGCTCTTTAATATCCCTTCCTAATCTGGGATAAAATTTTAAAAAGTAAATGAATAAAACCCACTTTAAGAATAAGAAACTTTTAAGATTTGTTAAAACCGAAAAAAAAGTCTTAACTTGAATTTCTGCTTTTGAATGATGTTTCATGTCTTTTAAAGAAAAGTGTTTAGAGGAGGACTCTCTTCTTCTAGGATTAATGGCATGTCAGGGAAAGTTTGCCAACAGGACAATCGTTTCCTGACCTCTAAAATCTTTTATCAAAAGTAATTTAGAAAGGGAGGGATCGTCTTATATTCAGGCTCATAATGAGGCTCCTGTGGACCCAGATGCAAAAACTGGTGGGAGGATTTCAGTTCCTGCTTCGGCAGTCAGAGTTCAGCTTCATTTCCTAGAAGTGTGCAGACAGAGAACTGGGTGGGCTGACCGACGGAGGGACAAAACTCAGACATTCAGCTCTGTGTGTGTGCGTGCATGTGTATATTTGTGTACCTGCAGGCTCAACTGAAGTGTTTCTAGGAAAACTCAGTGGGAGAGAATGCAGTGTGTCCCTCTTCTGTTGATGTATCTGTAGCAGACAGAAAAGAGTGTCGCTCTGTAAAGAGAAATGGGCAAGAAAAAGGGATTTTAAGCTCAACCAAATGCCTGCAGGGAAAAAGGACTTTTACATTACAGCCCATGAAAAATGCTGTAACAATCCAACATAATGTTTTTTGCATTAACATTAATTCATATTATTCTCAGTGTTTGAGTTTAATCAGTGCATCACAGTTCTACAGATAGTCTTGTTGAGCACCAAATGCACTCAGTTGTTAGACTCAGTGTGGTTCAGTGTGATGCTGAATCTGTTTTAAACAGTCTGATGAAAAAAAAAATAAATAAAATATAGTCATCATGAAAAAAAAAAAACAATACAACTTTTCTGCAGTATGAAAACGGTTGCAATCCCAAAATAGCAGACACATTCATTAAGTGTTGCATGACACACACACACTTTCTCTCCTGGTTCCAGATGTTCCTGATGATGTCATTGTCTCAGGGCTTTCTCCAGGATGAATCATCACCAACAGACATACAGGATCTTGAAAAGCCCATATAAGGAGTGTGGAGTAAGGAGTAAGCAGTAAGCAGTAAGTTATTTCAGGTAATGCAGCTAAGCCTCAGGCTGAACCTGTAATCTTCTTCATGTGCAGCTAATTTACTATCATTTGTTCTTTTATTGTTTTACTGCTCAGGTGTTCAATAAAAAAGCTAGAAAGAAGAGTGCATGGGTTAGTCAAACCTCAGATTCAGGAGGAACAGGTACTAGGTTTTGTTCATCCTGATAGTGGAATACTGTTGCCTAGCTCTTCGCCTTATCAAGGATACCGGAGGGTGTGTGGGAATTTGTCCAACCAGTGCTTGTGGACTTGGAGAGGTCTGTTGTTAGTAAGCAGTATTAGGCAAATTGTCATAAGTTATTCGGATCCAGAAGAGCTCAAGGAGGTCTGCTTAGGCTGCTGACCTCGGTAAGCAGTAGAGGATGGATGGATGGATGGATTTTAAAAGTTTAGAAAAGCTGTTTTCAGATCTCCAGTTGTTTCAACTGTTCGATTAACTTTGCTCATATTTCTCTAAACCTCATGGCGGTAATCTCAGGTTGAACCATGCATTTAGATTCTTTTTTCTATGTGACCCCGTATGGGCTCCTTGGGTTCTCCAAAATGCCTCCAAGTTCTTTACTGCTGAAGCAACTGAAAATAAGTCACCTGATTTAAATCCAACTGAGCATGTCTTCAACAAGCTGATAAAAAACTAAATTAACTAAGTCCCTGAAATAAAGTGAAGATGCTGCAATCAGGATGTTGTGAAGGATCCACAGGAGATTGAAAGCTGCAGGAAGCTTGCACATTTTGCCCAGATACGTCCCGCAGTCTAAAATAAACCAGAATTATCCTTTAGTGAATTCAGAGGCTTTGGTTTTCATCTTATTATAAATCCTATAAGCAATGAAAATGTGTGTACATATTTATTGTGTGTTATTACACATCATAAATTCCTGTTGGCTATAAGGAAGCTAGGATGCTGCTTCCTTCTCGGAAATATTTAGGTGTGGACTGTATCAGCTGTTTTGTTTCTGAAAGGTAGACTTTTTTTTTTTCCTGTAACTTCTCCATGAGAACTTTTGTCCTTATTTGGGAAGTGAAGAAGAAAAAGCAATTGAAAGTATCTGGATTAAATAACCTGTAGGCTACACCCACACCCACACACAGAGAACTACACAGTACGATCATTTGATGTCTGTCCTTCCTTATCAGCTGAAAGAGGAAATTATACTCTCACACACACACACACACACACATGCGTGCACACACACATACACGCTTTGTGTATATGCTCGTCGCAGGCAAAACACATGAACACACATGAAATCCAATCATTACACCATTGTTATTGTTGCACTTCTACTTTATTTCAGTGTACAGGGAATACAGGAAGTTGCATACAAACATTTCATTGTTTGACAGGCAGCAAACTGGAAGAATGATAAGTCACTGCACTTATTGGATAATGGCTAAAATGTTTCTGTCACACTGAATGCCAAATTAGCATTCTTTGATCAAACAGTACCAGACATGATTCAAAATTGTGCCAATTTTAAACTCTAGATCTTATATGGCTGTTTAATCCTTTTTCTTGCATGCCTGTTTATGCATAAATCAAATATAAGTCAGATATAACGTGAGTGCTTTTGCTGACCATGTGCATTTCTTTTTGGCCACATTTTACCAATCCTTTTCAGCAGTTTTTCAGCAGGATAATGCACCATGTCACAAAGTAGAAGTCAACAGACAGCGAAGACCAACTAGTTGCAGAACAGGAAATTGGCTGCACATTTGTGCTGCCAACCTCAAATTAAAATATTCAGCCTCTCATGAAGAACTGATAAAGAATGATCAGGTTTAATGCACTTTTAAGGGGAACAGAAACCTCAGGGCAAAACCTGAGCCCTGATCTAAGAAACATAGAGTCAGTCTCGGATTACGTGAAGAGTGCCAAAAACTGCAGTTTCTCTAATGGCCACTTGATGTTGACTCCAAAAGATAGTCCATCCATTCATTTTCTTCCACTTATCCAATTCAGGGTCGTGGGGGGGCTGCAGCCTATTCCAGCTGCCATAGGGTGGGTCAATCCATGTTCCACCCCCACCCCCATTTGTTTTTTTTTATTAATGACATTTACAGCCATGCAGAACTGGTTGCATAAACAGTCACTGAAAATATTTCCCAGAAGAGTCCAAATGTTATCTGCCTGCATCTTTAACTCAGCTGTATTTTACTGTTTGTCCACATTAAAGGTGCCTTTTTGCCTTGGGCGCACCCTTATCTTTGCAGTGTGAACAAACTTTAAAGACTTGAAGTGGCTCACTGTTGGCTAAGAGTGCTGCTGCTGTTCAATTAGGAAATATAGAGTCAGGGAATGGAGAGGAAAGTGTTGGCGTCACAAATACCAGGATGGTTGAACTTTTTCCTCAAAGGTAATTTGGGGGTTTAACTCCCCCACAGCAGGAACACACACAGTCATGTGTCCATGACTTCAGAGGAATTTACAGTGGCTTGCATTCCTTTCCTGGAGAGTTACTCTGAAGGTCAAGGAGAGTGTAATGTTATAGTTAGGCAAGTAGTAGTTATATTTTAGTTTAAACCGGTCTTAGAACATGCAATGTTAAGGGAACATGTTTTTTGTATAAGGTTTAGTGCACGTGTGTAAAGAGATGTAGGTCCCCACAGTAATACCTGAACCACATGCACACAAACAAAGATTTATGTATGCACCACTTTGAAGAACATTACAATGACTTGCATTCAAACCTTGAATCCTTATGAGATCTTTTTGTCCACAGAGGGAATTAAGTGCCCCCAATATAACTGTAACAGTCATTTTGGGGGTCAGCTGACACACACATATACACACACACACCCCACACACACGCGCACACAACTGTAAACTGTAAAGGGAAAATTCTGCATGGCAGCCATTTGGGCGAGTAAGTAGCAGTTGTCACCTCAGTAGAGTCAGCTGACCCTGTGTGTGTATGTGTGTGTGGGGTGTGTGTGTGTGTGTGTCAGCTGACTCACAGAAACAGGAAACGCACGATGATTGGCTAATTAAAACAAAGAAAATCTGCATTCACGATCATGAAACAGCAGATTTCAAACCTGTTAATTTTTAACAGGAATGTTATGAATTCAACTAAATACCACCAGCTCTTCAGACCTGTTAGCGCCCCCTGCAGGCTGCAGTCTATCTGCATACAGACTCTGCATACATCATTAAAGGGTAAAAGTTAGCCTGTAAAGTAAAAAGATTTGTTCAGAGACCTGTATCTCTGTGCAGGACCTGGGATTTTGTGAGTTAAAAGTAACTCACCTCTTACCTGGCCATGGTAACTTACACTGCAGTTCTAACCTGATCCGGAGCAGGCCATGTTCGACATAAGAAAAAGATTCTTACAGAAAGACGTTTACAGAGTCATTTCTCCCTCGACCCGCAATAGCTTCCTTCTACAGTCCAGAGACATGCACGGCAGGTCAGTTGGTGATTGACCATGGTAAAAGCACTAATTCTGCAGAAAAATCTCACCCATCAGTGTTTTCCCGTTATATATAATATTTATGGATTAATATTAATATTCATGGTGCATTTACTGACTTAGATATTTAAGGTTGAGTTTATTTTAAATACTGGGCAGTTTATTCTGCAGCAATGCACATATTCTTTAAAATAAAAATCAAGGTAGTGTAATTAGCAAAACAGCTGGTTAAACTGAGCACACCTTATCAACCAGACTTCAGCAGCTGTGCAGCTGTGTTTTGTTTTCTTAAAATTTGTTCTTCATCTCTGTAGCAACATGTCTGAGCCTCATGGGAATTGAAGTAATAGTTACAGTTGCCCAAAATATTGAGAAAAAAAAGATTTCTCACTTGTTGAGTTGTAAAATCATATAGCAGGGTCCTGTGTTAGGAAAGTTTGTCTTAACATGATAAAGTAAGTTCCCCACAATTCCCAAGTGTGGCTTGGTGTTTTCTTGTTGTTGAGCTGAGAGGAGTTAGAGTCCTTCATCATATCTTCAGTACCAAACAGGCCAGCTGTTTACCTTATGAAGGCTAAGCTAGGTGGCATTTCCTTTCAGGAAAAACATTGAATCTGTTTTTCCTCCCAGGACATGAATGCAGCACTGGCCTCCTCTCACAGTTTCCTGACCTATGATGCTGACTTGGAGCACTTTGAGATTAACGTGCAGGTCACCCCGCACCACCACCACCAGGCAGCCCCAGCTAACAGGAACCCTTCCCTCCACCCTTTCAGGGAGCACTTGTTTTCCATCTCTGGCTGCTTTCTGACTCACTGCTGACATCATTACTCAGCTTCAGCACAAAGCAAAAGCTTCTATTGTTTTCCAGGGAACCCCTCCACCCCTAACACTCATGCATGCTTATCAGCATCGTGCCTTTGACTTTCTGCCCATATAAGGACAAATAGCTTTTGATGCTGTTGATTAATTTCCAGACAAACATCTTCTCACACACCCTTTCACAGTTCATTCCTGCAGGAACCAACTCAGCATCCCTCCTTTGACTCATTGCCCAGCCTGACATGACTGCCTCTCCTGCTTGGTCCCAGTGTGTGTCTCCAGGCCCCAGCATCCTACTGTATAAATAGGAGTAGCTGATTAGCAGATATGCAGCGCATGTGCAATCAACTCCATCCGACACCGCTCCCTGAACTACTCAGCATGATCTCTTGTCTTACAGCTAAGGTAAAACCACACCCCATTGCCACAGGCCCAAATGCAGGAAAAGTCCCTCTGTAAAAGAACTTCATATTATTAAAATGCAATCTTAGTCTGAATTGCAGGTTTTATTGTGTTTTAACATTATTTTTAACATAAATCTGAGCTGTGATTTACACAGAGTTCATAAAAGGACACAGGAATGGTAGCAAGCTTATTTATTTCAGACTTTTGGTTATTCTTTAATAACACCATTAGGAGGAGGTAAAGGTGTCAGGAAGCAAACAATTTAAGAATACCAGGTGTGAGAGCAGATTGTTTGATTACAATAAATACAACAACACGTCATCACTAGGTTAAAACTAACCTGTCTGCATTTTGAAACGCTGGAAGAGTTCAAATAGATGCATGAGTGTAAGTGTTGAGAATGTGACTTGCAGGGTGCTTTCTAAAAAGGAGTGCAGGACGTGGTTCAGAGATGCAAAAGAAGATGACCCTGAAGGAAAACCACATATGGTTGGTCATGGGTGCATCTCAAGATAAATGATAAAAAAAAAAAAAGCAATTCCAGATGAAATAAGATATATGTAGCACATAGGAATTTCCAGGTCTAGTATGTATTGGCAGGATTTCTGGATCTTTTTTTCTCTTCTCTTGTTGTTACAGAATGAGACCACTGCTAAAAATGTAGTCTGATATCATCCTAGATGAACTGCATGATGTCACACACACACACACACACACACACACACACACACACAGGATCAGCCTTTCTGTCAGCTGATGTGTTTTCGAGAATTGTTCAGGTCTATGGGAAATGCAGACCTAGAGGGAGAGATGGGGAGAGGGATGAAGCACCAGAGGCTGATCTCATGTAGCTGGTGAGTCAGCTGCTGGTGATGACATCATCTCCTCCCCTCACACTGCCACAGGATTGGATGAGTCAAACAGTGAACCGGGCTCAGCTGACCAATCAGAGGAGGCGGCTGAGAATGGAGTGAGAAGGCGGGTGATCAAAGCACAGAAAGAGAGAGAAGAGGCTCACATGATGTCAGTGTGAGCTTGCTCTGTGTTAGAAAACAATAAAAGCAGATTACTCATAAATATTTACGCATTTGGGCCTGACAAAACAACAAACAGTTACCCACTTCGTTTGCTCCATTATTTCTGATGCGTTTACTGTTACCTGACAGGATCTTTTTAGCTTCAAATATTTAATGATCTATGGCAGCATTTTTCTTTCAGAATATCTGAAGAAAAATATTTTTAAAATATAATAAATAATCAATAAATATAAAATCTAAAGTAAATATAATTTAAAGTAAACACACAGGCAAGTTTTAGTGTTAATGCTATAAAAACATAGATTTTAAGATTCTTTAAAATTTGCAGGTGTGAAAGTCTGTGACAGTTTTGCTAAAACTGTGTAATCTGCATCAAAATAACAAGAAATAAAATAAACAGATGAGACCAAAGTGGAGATGTTTGGTCATAATACACAGCACCACATTTGGCAAAAACCAAACACAGCCTATCAGCACAAGCACATCATACTAACTGTCAAGCATGGTGGTGGAGGGGTGATGATTTGGGCTTATTTTGCAGCCAGAGGACCTGGGCATCTTGCAGTTATTGAGTCGACCATGAACTCCTCTGTACACCAAAGTATTCTAGAGTCAAATGTGAGGCCATCTGTCTGACAGCTAAAGCTTGGCTGAAACTGGATCACAAGCACAGCAGAAAATCTACAACAGAGTTGCTGAAAAAGTAAAGAATCAAGGTGTTGCAAGATTCCTCAGCCTGACTGAAATGCTGTGGCAGGACCTTAAGAGAGCTGTGCATAAATAAATGGTTTCAAACCTTAACTGAAGCACGTTGTAAAGAAGAGTGAGCCAAAATTCATCCACAATGATATGAAAGACTTGGTCATACAGAACATGATTACTTCAGGTTATTGCTGCTAAAGGTGGTTCCACAAGCAATTGAATAATGGGGTGTACTTAGTTTTTCACTGTACTGCATAGCGTCTTGTCAAAACTTTCTTCACATGACTGTAGTATAGGTTAAAATGCAAAAACATCCTGAACATTTGCAAAAAGGACGGTTCTCCTTGTCAGGCAACAACAAGAAGTCATTAGATTGTGTATGTTATGAATATGTTTAATGTAAACCACAATAAAGCACATTTCTCCTCCATAGAGGGCACAGTCTCAGTGCTGCAGTCCTCCTGTGAACCTGAGCTACTGGCATTAGCACCCAGGATTGTAGCACTGGCACAGCTGCTCACAGTTTAGGCTTTTCCTGACCGGCTAAGTACAGTATCTATGTTTTCTCCATGTTGACCACGAGATTAATAGTTGACATTTGCACTTATAGTCTACATCATTATGACAGAAGATTTAATCAGCTCATCTGCAACAAGTTTTTAATTGATATTACATTTTTAAACATTAAAGAAAAATCTTAAGGTTAAGTGTCCCCACTGTCTCCAGGTCCCTGGATACAGTGGGGCAAAAAAGTATTTAGTCAGCCACCAATTGTGCAAGTTCTCCCACTTAAAAAGATGAGAGAGGCCTGTAATTTTCATCATAGGTATACCTCAACTATGAGAGACAAAATGAGAAAAAAAAATCCAGAAAATCACATTGTCTGATTTTTAAAGATTTTATTTGACAATTATGGTGGAAAATAAGTATTTGGTCAATAACAAAAGTTCATCTCAATACTTTGTTATATACCCTTTGTTGGCAATGACAGAGGTCAAACGTTTTCTGTAAGTCTTCACAAGGTTTTCACACACTGTTGCTGGTATTTTGGCCCATTCCTCATGCAGATCTCCTCTAGAGCAGTGATGTTTTGGGGCTGTCGCTGGGCAACACGGACTTTCAACTCCCTCCAAAGATTTTCTATGGGGTTGAGATCTGGAGACTGGCTAGGCCACTCCAGGACCTTGAAATGCTTCTTACGAAGCCACTCCTTCGTTACCCGGGCGGTGTGTTTGGGATCACTGTCATGCTGAAAGACCCAGCCACGTTTCATCTTCAATGTCCTTGCTGATGGAAGGAGGTTTTCACTCAAAATCTCACGATACATGGCCCCATT